>PVIA01001550.1:0-270214 GCA_004024845.1 Tonatia bakeri | reverse complement strand
CAATTTCTTGGTCACTTAAAAAAATTGGTTCTGGGGCTTTCAAATATGTTTGAGCCATCTTTTTAATTTTCCTTTGGTTCGGATGCGGCTATTTCGTAAGGGCGGCGGAGCCTTAGGTGTTCACGGGGCGGGGCACCCCAGTCGCTGGGTTGTGACGTTGTATGTGGGGGCGGGGTCTGAGAGGGAGCAATGGCGCCTGCTCCGCTCTCTCTAGGACTTCCGTTCCCTCCACTGCCTCCCACAAGCAAACTGGGCCCTTGCTGTGCTGGCTCCCGGGCGGGCGGTGGGCTGGTGCACTTTCTCGGACTCTGTGGGCTTCCCCGAGAAGTCTCCTGTGAGAGTCTTCCGGCCTCAGTTCCCAGACGGGGCCCCCAAGCTTTGAAACGCGGCGGCGCTGCCCGTTTTTCACTTAGTTCGTGCGCAAACGTGTGGCTGCGGACAGTCAGCTGCCCTGCACCCCTCACTGGGTCTGCTAGTCACCTCCGCGCTTCCGCGCCCAGCGTCCGCCACCGGTCCATCCGCTGCCGCTGCCGTCTGCACCCTGCGCGCCACCAGCCAGCGCCTCTTCCCGCCGGGAACCCTCAACCCCACTTCGCAGGCCTCCCGACTCCGCCGCTCCCCACCGGTCCGGATGTACTGGAGCCCGACTTCTGTTCAATTAATTTCCCTCTGTTCTGGTTGTTAATTGTTTCTCAATCTTTGTTGTTTTCAGTCTTGGTTGCGCGAGGAAGCACAGTGCGACTGCCTATGCCTCCATCTTGGCCGGAACTCCAATCTTTTGTTTCTTAATAGCCAGCCTAAAGTCTACATCCCAAAGGGCATATTTTGGGGTGGTAAAACTTTGGTCCTCCTCACTTTCAATTTGAGGTTTAGCAATCTGGGGGTTGTTGGTCATGAGAAAGAGTGGGGATCATTCTCTCCCTTTTTAAAGAATTATTTCAGCCCCACAACCATTTCCTACTTGTAGGGATCTAAACAGCTTCGACCTTTCCTTCTGAGAGTCCCCTTGGTGCTCCCAGGGAGATTGCTGCCCTGTGCTTAATGTCCGGAGTGGACCCCTGCCCTGCCAAGGCAGCTTGGGAGTGTCAGTCAACCAGCTCAGAAAACAGGCTCAGCTGGAACCTACATCTGCTCTGGACTGTTAGTCAGCATGAGCTATGGTACGTGATTTCCCAGAGTGTGTTCTGCAGAGAAAGAAGAGTTTGGGCAGGAAAAAAGGTTCTGAGGTCACTTAGGGTTGAAATGCTCCAAGTTAAAGTTAAAGGTAACGTTCACTGTATTTTAATGCGTGCAGGACATCTCAGAGCCTTGAATGGGCCAATGGGCACTGTGCCTCTCCACCATGGGTAGAGCACACGGCCTTCCTCTGCCTACTCAATCTCAGAAGATCCTTTTGTGCACATCTGTCTTTAATGACTGTTGTCAGGTAGACGCTTTGACAAATTGCCCCAGGGCAACCCCAAGAGGGACAAAAAGTGGTTCTTCCAGCAGTCTGGGCACATTTCTTTTCTTTAAGCTAAAAAAGGTTTATTCTAATATTTTAGCCTAGTACTTTACACTGTAAGCATGGAAAATAAACATTTTCCTATAATCATCTTAGGTTCTGCAGGAGAAGCCCTGGACAGAGACAGATTAAGAAGAGAAAACAAAAAGAAGTTTATTAACATATATATCATGCAAACATGTGAGCAACAGCGCTTGAGCCTATCTACCCTTGTAAGCTAAACAAACAGAAAGAGGTCCAGGCTTCTTTTGCTATGGGAGGGCAACAGGGAAAAGTCTGGTGAACAAGGGTTGTTCAGTAAGAGTTATTTTGGGGCCTTCTCCGTTGGTAACATTGCGAAGAGTCCTCCTCTTCCTTGTGTAGGAGAAGGAGACAAATCTACAAATGGAAATTTCCATTACAAAGGGAAAAAGCGTGTCTTGTTTTTAAAGCCTTTCTGGTGATTCTCAAAGTAATCCATATGCCAAAGAGGCCAGCTTAGGGCTGGAGGATTCTGGGACTTGTCGGTACTTCTCAGCTTCGAGGTCTGGGCTGGCTTGAAAACAGCCATCTTCACCGTAGGGTGAAGCTTTGTGAGGTCTTAGGCTGGAGCTTGAACTGGTTTCATACATTGTCTGGAATGATTCTATGGGTTTCTTGATTTTATGATAAAGAATGTTCCCACATAAAGCAAGTTGTTTTAAAACCCAGAATCTGTTAATTTGTGAAAGATAAGAGAATTGTACAGGCTCATTCACACAGATATGATTACTGCCTTCTGGATAAAGTTACTTAATTCCTTAGAAATTCCTAGGAATGTAAGTTAGGCAAACAAAGTGCTTCTATCTGCATCTCTCCCCGTACCCTGTTACCATACATATGGTGGAGAGTTTTATACATACTCCCAGGAATCAGCTGGGGAGGAGGAGGAACATTTACCATTTCCCAGTAAGCAAAGCCCACAATGGAAATATTCCTTTTTATTATAAAAAGACGTTCCATGTAGCATATAGACAATGAGTATGATAGATTATCAGCTTTGGGAAGGGAAGGGGGGAGAAACGGAAGAAACTGGGAGGGGGGAGGCAGAGAAGACCTCTGTGTTCCAGAGCAAAGGCGCTGACATCCAGAACCATAGGCTCTTAGTTCTAAGGGTCACTTGGTGCAGTCTTTCATCTTGCAGATGAGGAAACTGAGCCACAGGGAAGGCGCTTCTACCAGGACACTTGGCTAATTTGGTAGAGCTAGCATGAAGGAAAGCCGTCTCATTCCTCTGTTAAGCTCTGGCCCCTGGGGGCAGCCTTCAGCCTCATTCTGCCTGGATAATGTGGGTCAGGGCCAAACGCACAGGTCCCTGGAATGCTTCTGCTTGCACTGACAATCTTTCACTCCTGGGGCTCGGGTGCCAATTCCTGCAGTCCTGGCTGACCCCAGCCGCTCACCTCCCTTCAAGCCTTTGGCGATGTGCTGCAGTAAAGGGCTCAGAATCGCCTCACCACGGGACACACTGCATTTGCAGCCCTTTTCTAAATCGAGTTAATAGCTAGGCTCCTGGGGGACACAGAACCGCTGCAATCCTATTATTTAGTGATCAGAAATGGCCCCAGTCCTAGTTTTGCCTTTCCTTTGAAGCAGCCAACATGCTTTCTTCTTTTTACTTTCTTCATTTTTATCTAATACAAAATACAGGGATTGTTTTATGTTGGAGATACCTTTTACTGGCAAGAAGACATATTTTCAGATAGAAAATAGTTGCAAAGCAAGATTTGAGTAGGAACTTACATGCCTGGCTGCATGAAAAGAGTGAGCTTGTAACAGTTCAGATTCAGGCAATCTGTTGAATTTCAGGCATCCGATCAGGCAACCAATCAATCAATGAATCCAAAACCACACCCATAAAAACCAAGATATTAGTTTATATGACTTATTATTTGAGTAGCTACTTTGCAAAACAATACCAACATGAAAAGTTTAAAAAAAACAGCTTTATTTATTGAGCAATGGATCCAAATGATAAAATCATGCAGTTAAGTTCGATGACCTTTAACACACACATACACACACACGTGTCCATGTCACCATGGTAACCACCACCACTGTCAAGTTTTGGGACATTTTCATCAGGCAAAAGGTTCTCTGTTGCCTATCTAAGAGTAAGTTGCAGATATAATGACTCTTTACTCCCTAAATATTGGTTTGTATTTCCTAAAATTAACATCAACTCTCTTGCACGACCACAAGACAGTGATCAAAATCAGGCAATTAACACTGCAACAAGGCTAGTGATCCACTCTACAGACTTTACGAAGGCTTGCCAATTGTCCCAACCATGTCTTCTACAGCAAAAAGAATCCAAAATTTGCATTCGGTCATCCAGTTGCCTCAACTCCTCTGAGCTGGAACAGTTCCCTGAGCCTTTCTCACTCATGACATTGCTATTTTTGAAGCGTACAGGCCAGTTATTTTGTAGGCTGTCCCTCCCCTCAGGTTTGCTGGCTGTTTCCTCACAGCTAGTCCCGGGTCACGCACTTTGGGCAGGAATACCGCGGGAGCCAGACTGAGTTCTTCTCAGAGCACCCTGCCAAGAGACACACGCTGTGGATCAGTCCCATTGCTGCAAGGTCCTCTTGAGTCATTTGGCTAAGGTGGCGTCTGCCAAAGTTTCCCCACTGCAAAGTTACTATTCTACCCCTTTGTAACTAAAAAGTACTTTGGGGGACTATTCCCTGAGATCCACTCTACTATTCAACATCTATACTTAGGAGCATTCTTCCCGGAAGACGGTAGAATCCCAGAGTGAATGAAGTGGAAGTTGTCCTTTGTTAAACTATTTGGCTTGCTCCCTACAACCTGGTGAAAGGAAGAACATAAACAATGTTTGCAACAGAGCATCAGGAATGTCTCTCTCTGCAGGGATTCTCTAGGGCTCACTGGAGGTTGTGAACACTGCCAGTCAACCCAGCATCCACATAGTCAGCCATTATCATGGGTGTTTGATACCTTAGTCTTCAAGGGTAAACTCCATGGTGATAATTCTGTGCTTAGAAAGTCAGGAAGACTTGTATGTCTTTGTAGGAGTTTCTACAATGATGTTAAAGTGGTAAATAAAAACATTTCCCATTTCTTATTTAAACTGAATAAAAGCTTCCTGATCAATTGAGTTTCTCCAGCATACAGGGAAACCTTGTCCCACCTTTAACAAATATATTCCTAATAGAAATATAATATTTGCTCCATATTTGATATTTTTTATGTTTTCCCACATATTTGTGAGGTTGTATTAATGGACCATTAGACTTTTACCACAATAATTCCCTTTGCCATTACATCTTCTGGGTTAACTGTTTTTAAATGGCCACTCCTGGCACCAAATCATGTGGTAATTCATGGGCAGGAATTGTGTTCATGCTCTAAAATCATCTGCTAGAATGCCTATTTATTTTGTTGTTTCTTCAGAAGGAGTGTGGGAAAATGTGCTACACACATTTCTCAAAGCGAGGCCATTACCACTTCAAAACAACAACAACTACAGCAAAGCGACCAGACTCTAAATGCTTTCTCACCACCGGAAGAGCTTTCACAGCTCCACGTTTACTGGAGCGCCGGTTTCAGATGCCTCCACTTTACATTTTGTCAAATAAGAGGGTATATTGCAGAGCATTACCTGTGACTGAGTCTGTAGCTTCCTGTTTCTTTCACAGCCACTGACAGACCCGTGCAAGCAGAGGAACGCTCTCTTTTTTTCTTTCTCAAACAAAAATCAGAGGTGAAGAAAAGAGGTGCAACCGTGGAAGGGGAGGGGATGTCTGGCTGATTAGGTGGCATTCTCATCCTTCATGTCCTTCCTGACCCCCACGTTGGCTGTCAGCTGCTCTGTTGTTGGCTCTCCCCAGCACGCGACCTTGACCAACCATCCCCTTGTGCTGTGGCTGTGCCGCTGTTGCCACTCAACTAAGGACTCTGGCCTTGGCCAGTGTGGCTCAATGGGTTGGAGCCACAGCCAACCCATACACACCGAAGGGTCACTGGTTGATTCCCTGTCAGGGCACATGCCTAGGTTGTGGGTTTGATTCCCAGTCCGGCTGCATGCGGGAGGCAATCCATTGATATTTCTTTCTTCTCTCTCTCTTTCCCTTCCCCTCTCTCAAGTAAGAATACAATAACCTTAAAAAAATAAAACGGGAACTCCCTATTATCTCATTTGTATCTAGGGCACCTAGATAAGTTCCCGAGACATGTCAGGCAGTTGAATAGACAATTGAATGCTTCAGAGGTTTTATTAATATTGTATCATATTTTATAGGTAGAAAGACACTTAATCTAGCACAACACAACTTTTTATGGCAGAGAAAAGAGACTATGAGTAGTTAAATGACTTGCCATCTATTTAGTTGGAAGAGCAGGACTAGGAACTATCTGATTGTTTTCCCCATGCGGTGTGAGTACATAACTTTCTTACAGGTTTGGACAAAAACAAATTAGGAAGAATGTAGAGACCAGTTTAGCTCATGTTCTTGACTTAATGTTGGTATAGCTGAGGTCCCTGGAAGAATTCACCTTTCAAAAATAACAACCCTGAAGGTCAGAGTCAATTCCTTGTGATGCATAACCTCTGTCAACCTTCATGCCAAAGCAATGTTCTCCAGGGAAATCCTCTGGAACCTGCTCTGTTTAGTGACGTTTTCCATTTTAGAATCAGGTGCGTAGATGACTCTAGGCTCATATCCATTCTGAATCTTTGTTTCTAATAGTCCCACCACTTGGAATTCATTCTTCTACTTAATGAAATGTTTTCAGTACATGGATATATCTGGAAATAAAAAATGGTGAGTGAATAAGAAAGTTGCAGAAGGATATGCATAGTATGATAATATTTATATAAATTTTGTTCTCTGCTTTTTAGTAACATACAGTAGACTTCACCTTTTTTGGTGTACAATTCTATGAATTTTGAAAAATGCACACAGTTATGTTACTATCACCACAATTATGGTACAGAACAGTTTTATCAGACATATGTAAACTTCCTTGTGGAATTTCTTGATAGTCAAACCTCACCCTTCTCCCCAGACTCCTCCACTCTCCAGCAGCCCCTGATCTGTAAGCTGTCACTGTGGTCTTCTCCAGAATGTCCTACAAATGGAATCATAGAGAATGGAACCTTTCAAGACTGGCTTTTTTCACTCATCGTAATGTCCCAGAGATTCGTCCAAGCTGTTGTGTATATCAGTAGATCTTTTTTTCATTGTTAGTAGTATTTCATGTTGTGGATAGGCATTGGTTTATTTATCCAACCCCAAATTGAGAGACACTTACGTTATTTTGCCTTTCTGACCATTACTAGTAATGCTGCCATAAACATTTGCACACATGTGCTTACATGAACATAGATTTATTTTACTTAGGTAAAAATGTAGGAGAGGGACTCTTGAGTTGGATGGTTAGTACATGTTTAACTCTATAAGAAACTTCAAAGCAGTTTTCTTTAGTGACTGTAAAAAATGTTTAGGCAACCCACAGGAAAGCAGATAAAAAAAACATAAACACAAAACATGGAGAGAACAAACAGAAAACAGCAACAAAATATCAGACATATCAATAAGTGGTCTAAATATATCATTTTAACTACAGAGATGGGTAGACTGAATTAAAAAACCTGACTCAACTTCATGCTCTTGCAAAAAACTTACTTTGAATATAATGATATAGGCATTGAAAGTAAAAGGATGGACAAAGACATCGTGCTAACAGTAGTCAAAGGAAAGCAGGAATGGCTATAGCAATATCAGGTTAAATAGACTTCAGAACAAAGAAAACCACCAGAGACAAAGAAGGGAATTATATAATATTTAGGAAAACAAGTTCCCCAAGAAGGCATACCAACCTTGAATGTGCACACACCAAACAATGCAACTGCAAAGTATGTGAGGCAAAAAGTGTTAGAAGTGAAAGAAGAAATAGACAAATCCACAGTGACCGTTGGAGACTTCAGCACCCTTCTCTCAAGAAATGATAAAACAACGAAGCAGAAACTCTTCTATGATATAGAACTCAGCACCCAAAACCAACCAATGTCACTGACATTTGTAGAACGCTCTACCTAAAATACCACGGTACGCATTCTTTCCAAGTATCAGCATCAGAGGAACATATACCGAGATAGATCGTATCCTGGGCCATAAAAGAAACCTCAGAAAATGTTAAAGAAGCAAAATCATACCGAATGTGTTTTCCAACCACAATGGAATCAAACTAGAAATAAAAAATGGAAAGATAACATGAAAATCTCTAAACACTTGGAAACTAAACAATTCACTGCTAGATAATTTTTAAAAAGTCTCGAAGGAAAATTAAAAATACAATGACCTGAATAAAAGTGAAAATACATTTCAAAATTTGATCCCATGAAGATAATGATTGTCTATGTAGTAAATCACAAGAAAATAAGTAACGCGGAATCAGCGTGTTTAATAAGGTCATAGGATACGAGATAAACATATAACAATACATTATATTTCTATATACTTGCAATGAACATGTGGGTACTGAGATTAAAAATACACCACCATCCACTATAGCTTAAAAATGAAATACTTAGGTGTAAATCTAACAAATCACGTATAGGACATGTACGGAAAACTACACAATGTTGATTGATGATATGTCCAAGTTGCTGTGATCTATTTCTTTAAGAGACCTACTGTGTGCATGGATTGGAATTCTCAACAAAATAGTGATATTAATACTCCCAAAATTTCTGTACAGCTTTAATACAATTCCTAACAAAAACCCAACATGATTTTTTTTGTAGATATAGGCAAGATTACGCTAAAATTTATGTGGAAAGGGAAAGGAACCAAAAGAGCTAAAATAATTTTGGAAAAGAAAAATCAAGTAGGAAGAAGAAGCAGTCTACTCAATTTTAAGACTGATTGCATAGCTGTGGGCATCAAGACTGTGTGATCTTGTTGGAAGGCTACAGACATAGATCCATGGGACGGGATTTTAAAAAAAAGGTGGAAATAGACCCACACAAATATACCCAACTGGTGTTTGACATAAGTGCAAAGCAATCTGATGGAGGAAGACAGACCCGTTTTAACAAATGGTGCTGGAGCACAAGACACAATTGTCCGTAGGCAAAAATATGAACCCCCACCTAACCTTATAAAAGTCAACCCCCCGTAGATCATGAACATCATGTAAAACATAAAACGACAAAACTTTAAAGGAGAAAATCTTCAGGGTCTAGGGTTGGGCAGAGTTCTTAAATTTGACAACAGAAACACAATCCCTAAAAGGAAAAAAATGGTAAATTGGACTTCATAAAATTAAAAAACAAAACAAAACATTTCTCTGCAAAAGGCTCTACAAAGAGGATGAAAGACAAGCTACAGAATGGGAGAGAGTATTTGCGGACCAGACCGCTGAAGAAGAACTAGTGCATAGAACATGCAAAGAGCTCTCAAAGCTCAATGATAAAACAGACAGACAAAAAAACAGTTAGGGAATAGGCGAAAGTCCTGAAGAGACAGTCCACAGAAGAGGATGTACAGATGGCGAATAGGCATCTGGAAAGGTGTTCAGCACCATTAGTCCTTAGTGAAATGCAAACCAAATCGCAGGGAGATATCATTAAATGCTGTCAGAATGACTGAACTAAAAAATAGTGATGGCCCTAAGATGCTGGCGAGGATGCCGAGAAAATTGATCACTCACCACTGCTGGTGGAAGTCTAAGATGGTACAGATTCTGGAAAAAAGTTTGGCAGTTTCTTTAAAAGTTAAACATGCAACTTCTATGACCTAGCATTTACCCCAAGGACAAAAAGAATTAGGTTCACACAAAAACCTGCCCATGAATGTTTGTGGCAATAGTAATAATGTTTATCAATAATCACCAAAAACTGGGCACAATCCAGATGTCCTTCAGTGGAGGGCTGGCTAGGCAAACTGGAGTGCATTTGTACCACAGCTACTACTCAGCAATGAAAAAAAAGGATCTACTCTATGATTCCATTTACTCGACATTCAAGAATTGATAAAAGTACAGAAACAGAGAGCAGATTAGTGATTTCCAGACTTTAATGAGTGGGTCACAGTGGGAGAGGTGTTAGGGTTGGTGTGCCTATAATAGGACACCCTGATGGGTCCTTGGGGTGATAGGCATATTCTCTGTATATTAATGTCAATATCTTGGTTGTGATATTGTATTATAGTTCTACAGAAATCGTCACTGGGGAAAACTAGAGAAATATTACAGGGGCTTCTCCATATTATTTCTGACATTTGCATGTGAATCTACAAATCAGCTCAAAATAAAAAAGATTAATTTAAAAAATAGATCTGAAGCAAAAATGGCAACATGTTAGTATTTATAAAAATAACTTGGTGAGTATTTGAATGTTTCTTATATATATTTTCTGTATTGTTTATGTTTGAAGTACCTTTACTAACAAAAAAAAATGCTTCAAGATGGCGCAGGTCAAATGTCATCTCTACTCAAAGCTATTGCCACTTAGAATCACATTAATCGCTCTTTCTCTGTGATGCTATGGGGACAGATTCAGGATGAAGGCATCATAAGTCTAATGCCATGCTATTCATCTTTCTTTCTACCTCCTACTGTAACCCCATATTTAGTCCAGTGTCCTGAATGCAATTGCTATTCTTACTGATATTACTATATTTATACTATATTTAGCTGTGTCCTAGAATTCTAACTTGAAAGAAAGAAAAACACAAACCACACAATTCAAGTCTTCATTCCATAAAGAAAAAAAAAAACACAAGCCAAAACAAATATAAGTTATGGAAATTCAAAGAAACCATAAGGGCATTGAAAGTACCCACAGTGTGTTTTTCCCAAAGCCATTACGTTGCCCAAGAGGACAAAATATGGTTTGTGGAGGAGAAATTGTGTTCCTTTGATGCCGCTTCTCAGTCTTCTACCATTCAGAATGCCTTTGGTGTCCAGTAGCAGATACAGAACTTAACTGCTTAAATAATGAGGAACGAGCTTGGCTCCCACGCCTGGAGAGCTGCCTGGGCCAGGGCAGGGGTGACTGAACCCTCAGCTCCGTTCCACGTCCCTGAGCCCTGCATTCACCGTGGCCTGACTTCATCTGCAGGCTCATGGGGAGAAGTTCAGGGCCTCCTGTCCTCACCTGATGATCGCTGGAGGAATGGACAGCCCCTCTCTCCCCTCTGCTTTCTCCTCAGGGTGAGGAGGCTTCACCAGGATGACCCAGGAAACCTCCCCTCTCATCTCGTTGGCCGGCTTACCCTTGGCTGGACCAACTGCTGGCAGACCAACCAGGTCTCCTCCCCATCCTGGGGGTTCCGCTGCTCCTGAGGACCTGAGAGGTGTCCTGAGCCAACCCTGGGGGTCAGGAGGGGTGATGGAGGCTAATAATAAAGTCCACCCTACTCTCCCTGTCCGCTTTCACTCATGCTGTGGCTTTCATTCACGCTTTTTTCTGAAAATGCACTGTCTCAGTCCTATTAATGAGGTCACACCAGGGGTTTAAAATTCTGGGCTGACTTGAATGTAAGAAAAAAGAGAAACTTTCTTCCACACGTTTTCTGTTCACAATGATATATCCTAAAAGGCCCCAGGCTAGAGCCAGATGGGACATGTTACCGACTACAAAGTCCCACACAGGGATCTGCAGGCTTGTGGAGAGAAGACTCAGGAGGCGCTCCAGTTCCTCGTGGGTAGAGAACCCAGGGGTGCTTGATTGGTAATCGGAAGACTGGGGTCTGTCCCTCAGTGGGAGTCCCCTCATGGCTGGGGAAAAGTTGGTAGGCTTCCCTAAAAGCAGACTGGAGGAGGCCAGGATGACTCCACAGAGAGCCCAGGAAGTAGGTGGGGTGGGGGTAGGGTCCTGGAAGGACATACACCCGGTAATGTGTTTCTGGTGTGTGTTTACAAGACACAAGGCAGGTCCAGGGAGAACAGAGAACAGTAGGACAGCCCAGGAGGGTGATGCATTCCTGGGTCAGGATTTCGAGGGAATAGTGAGGGCACAGCATCTGGAGGCAGCACAGTCTTCAAGGATATTGGACCAACGCACTCAGGTCTGTGTGTCCGCTAATGAATATCCTATTCCCTTCCCCACGGTCTCCATGGATTTGCAGGATCAATGTTAGTTTAGGGCTCCACAGCATTTCACTAAATGAAGCCCTTTTGGTAATTAAAGAAAAAGGGCTACAACATTCAAAATAAACTTGGGAGCTTGGGTTAAAAGCAGACAAGCATAGAAACACAGAAGGCAGGGAAAATGTTATGTAACATCTGCCACTCATACTACGAGACTCTTCCCTCTAATTGTCTCTCTAATTTATTTGCAAGAGCTGAAAATATTTACAGGACTGGCCTGGTAAAGATTTAGTGGTGGTACAAAGTACTGTGACCTCTGGAAATAAAAAAATAAATAGAAGGAAAGGAAGAAATTGGGGCACAGAAGAAAATAATTTTTTCTCTAGTCTCTCTGAAATTTCTAGGAGAACACATGAGTTCCTATTAATAGTGCTGATTTCTGGGCAACGGGGAGGGAGGTTGGGAAGGGAAGATTTCATTTCCATTCTGTGTGGTAGGTATTTTTTTCATTCGTCGTGAGCTTATATGACTACTGTAATTTGTTCAAGTTAAGTAAATAAAAAAAAATAAAGGAAAAGACTTTATCAGTACCCTCAGCTTACAGAGAAAGCTAGGACCCGACGTACCCAGGCTTGGTTCTGTGATGACCAGTGCTATTGGCTTCCCTGCGAAGAATTCCTGTTTGATTTCTCCTGGGCAGCTGGGCTCAGCAAGGGAGGGGTGTGGGCCACTGATTTTAGTAACAATAAAGGATGAAGATTCCAGACTGTATGCTTTGCAAAAACCTTCCCGTACTGAGTGTAACCATGAAGGCACCACCCAGCCTGAGCCACACCATTCTCCTAAACACTCCAGGAAACGCCTGAAGATCAGACACAGCTCATTAGGAAATGTAACAAAGTTTTAAGTGAAGGCAAGTGACAGTTGTTAACTCAAGTGAGCTCAATAGCGCAGAAGAAGCCAACCTTGTTTCTGTTTGGGGTCGGGGAGGGGGAAGAATTGTCATAATCAAGGCAAAATTTCAGGGGAGGGATAAATGTCTAAAGAGTAAATGTCTTTAATGTTTCAGATGTCCAGTTGCTATTCTGCTACGGATATCAAAGAGTTAAACAAAACTCCCTACATTTAACAAGGATTTGAAGTGGATTTGGGTTGCTCCTCACACTTTCAAAATGTTTGAGCTAACATGGAGTTTGGAACAACTCTTTAGTCTTTGAAAATATTAAATTAGATTCCCGAAATGTAAAACTCAAAGCAAGCAAAGATATTATGACATGTGATAAGCTTAACCTGATGTTTTTATAATACGGATTACCTTTTTGATGCCAGTATTTTACTAATAGTTTGTAAAATACGTTGTTTTATCTTTTTTTCTCTTCATACCCCCCCCCCACACACACACACATGCACACCTGTAGCACTGAAATTGGCATCAGAAGTCAAATCGACCCCAGGGCTCCAAGCCACAGCGAGCCGGGGTTGCACTGCCAGCCCGGAAGCTTTGGTCTGCCACGGTCCCCTCCGCCCTGCAGAAACTCAGCTTCGGTTCATCTCTCCCCTTTCCTTTCATTTCTTCTTTCCTTTCCTTACCTCACCCTTGTTCTATTTCTCCATTTTACGCCTCTTTTCCTTTCTGAAAAAGAATGAATGGTAGAGATGGGAGGTGGAGTGGGGGCAGGGTATCTATCGGATACTCTTGGGATATTGGCTTGCTACCAGAAGTTTTCCACTTAAGGTCTTGACTTGAAAGATCTGCTACTCTGCTTATAAAAACTTACACTTGAAGAACAGGTAGAAACAAAAATAGAAGCTTCTGATTGACAATAAGGCTATAATGATTTAGGCAAGTATGATTTTTTTCCCCCTTAGCATTTAATGGTCCCTTCTCCTTAAGTCTGTAGAATATAATTTACTTGATCTGGAGCCTTATTAAATTGAACACAGTTTAACTCTTAAAATATCTGGAAAAGAGGCTTTGGCTCCTCTCCGAGTTATGAACACTTGCTTCTGTTCAGACTAAGAACTAAAATTAGTAGGAATTTTATGTGACAGTTTATTTCAGAGCCATGTGCGCTCTTCAGAGCCCTGGAATCTGTTCTGTGTGCAGCAGAGTGAATAAACAGTAGGAAAAAAAAAAGTCTTAGGACTTTAAAGACCCAAACCAGGCTATACCAACCTCAGCACTACTCACATTGGGGGCCCGAGAATTCTGGGGTGTGGGGTGGGGGCTGTCTCCTGCAATGCAGGATGTCTGGCAGGATCCCTGGCCTCTATGCAATAGATGCCACTGGCACCTTCCCCTCCCCCAAATTGTGACAACAAAAATCTCCCCAAGTATTGCCCATGGGGCGGCTCAGCCGGGGGAGGGGTTGCAGGAGGGGGCAAAGTCACCACCTGACTTCAGCAGTGTCACTGTTCGGTGAGAAGTCTCACGGAGTTCTTTCAGAAACTTGCAAAACTTAAAAACTGTGGCCGGGTACATTTCAACATGCCTCGGCATTTTCTTTGGTCATTTGCCAAGAAGGCGTGTCTCAGTCTCTCCCAGGGGACTCAGGCCCGCTCCAGGAAGGGACTGGGATGATCTCAGAGCCTTTTTCTTGTCTCAGTGTTCTGGCTAATGACAGCATCATCAACGCGCTGATGCTGAAAACATGCTGAGGAAAAAACAGGAACACAGTCAGATTCTCCTAAAGACAGAATCTCTTTCGTCGCCTGGGCCAATCACAGTATTACAGGGTACTGTACATTTTTCGTAAAATAGAAAACGCTCGAGATTCAAAGCAAAGCAAAAATACCAGATTTTTTTTTTTTTTTTTACTGTATTCCAGTACACATTTGTATGTAGATGAAGCTAAGACATAGCCACTAAGGAAGAAATCTTAAAATCTGTTAACAGGTGGCTTAAAATTCACAGCCAAGTCTGTACCTTTGGTTTGGCAGTAGAACACTTTCTTTCCTTTTGGGAAAAATATCACACTATGCTTCCCAGACTCAGCGGGATTATGATATGCAGGAATCGAGACGTAGGGACAAAGAGAAAGACGTTTTCCCCGTCTCTCCCTCTTTCTTCCCTTTCTTCTTTCTGGACTGACTTTTGCTGTTTCGTCACCCTGTTTGCACCCGTAAGAAACACTGATGCGACACATCTGGATGTGAATCCAGCACGAGGAGGGGACGTGTCGGTGCCAGTGTTGCACACTGTTCGTGTTCAGTTGCATGTTTCAAATCGAGCTGCTAGCTGCCTTCGCGAGCTCTGCGAAGAAGGGAGTGTGGATTTTACCAGCTTCTCTGTATCTTGCAGAACCAAGGACAGGTCTTTCATTGTAAAAGGTAAAACTGTTCAATGAACTTTTGCCTAGAGGGACCCTGGACCCATGAGTGACTGGCTAACTGGTAAGAAATCTGGACTGGTAATGAAATGAAAAGCCCAAGGGTAACACTAAGGCAGTGCAATGCTACACGTTATTGAAAAACGCCCTTATTAATACTTTCTAAGCCTTGATCATAAAAATTATCATTCCAAGTCTGAACTTCAAGCATCCTACACTATGAACAAACTAAATTCTCGATTCCTCATTCAACTTCTGTACTTCCCCCACCCCCACCCCTTCCAGCCTCAGCCCAGGTGGTTTCCTCTGCCTGGGATGTGTTTTCTTCCCAGGGCCGCGTGCCTTGCAAACCTTGCCCACCTGAACTGGGCCTCCTGCGTGAAGTCCCCCTGGGGAAATCTGGAGCTGCCTCAGCACATTAGCACACAGCTCCTGTGACACTCTTACTTTCTCTCTTGGTTTGAGGTCATTTATGTTCCCTTTCCTATTCTGTAGAAAACCCCCGCAGGGATGGCTCTGCACCTCCCTCCTTATTCGCCTTCCCCTGCCACTTGGCTTGGGACTTTGTACGCTGCGTTCAGGAGATAACACGTCACACAATCCTGTAGATGCCATGCCCATGTCTGATATTTGTTCAGCCCCGGCCAGAGTGCCTGGATGACGAGATAATGCAGCCAAAGCTCCTCTCCAACCCCGTCAGGTGGAGAAAGGCAAAGGCCGGTCTTCGTGCACCTCCCGGGGCCGCTGTTGCAATCATCAGCGTCAGCACTTTTGCTTTTTTTCTTTCTCCGTGTCTGTGGTGAACAGACTGCCCGGTAAACACAGGCTGCTTCTTGAAATGGGCACATTATGACTCAAGACACGGCCATTCTCTTTCTATGTCTGTTGTATAACACACCAACCTGTTCTTTCATATTTAGAAACGTAAGGAGAGTTACATCACCCGGCCGATCTCCTCTGCAGGGCGGCCCCTGCCAGAGAGATGTTGAAAGGAGACTGCCTGATCTTTCAAAAAGACAGGAAAGCGTGCTGTGAAAGTGAATTCTTACAAACAAGGAGGGTGGACATTTGGAGTTCCTAAAAGTCTGTTGGCTTGTTACTTTCTACAAACTCAGGTTTGGATTGAAGGGACTATTGGGGCTGAATATTTCCTCCCGCGGAATGAGAGTTAGATTTCTTCACTGTGGACTGGCTCTGGGTCTTGTCACCTTCCTCTTCAGAAGACCTGAACTCCAGGAAAAAACGGTCTTAGGTGCTCTGCTAACTTGTGGCCATTGTCTCTCTGGCAGTATTTGAGTACTTTATATAACGTTTATTTTGTCCCAAGATGTTGTGCCATTGTTGGGCCGCACTCAGGTGGTATTGGGAACAAGGTTTTGGTGCTCTAGGGGACAGCCTATGGAAGGGCAGCTCCTTCAGAGGCCTGGTCTTGCTGCTATCGGCAATTTAATTTTGCGGAAAACAGTTATCCTCTTTGCCTCGGTCTCCCATTTGGGAAATGAAGGCTACAACCACACGTCTCTTCCAGAATTGTTGTGAGAGTTTGAGGGAATGCACGTGAAAACTGCAAAATGCTGCGTAAGTGCCGATTGTTCTTACGGCCCCAGACTCCGTGGCATCCACACCATTCGTTCATTGCAACCAGCCACACGTGGTGTTTGTGGACCTTCCTCCCTAGCGGGTGCAACAGCTGGGACGCAGGGGTGGAGATGCTGACCTTTCCCCTCAGAGAGCATGTAATCCAGAAGTGAAGTGAAGGAGACAAATGGGTTTAATCCCACTTCCTGTGTGAATCTGGAAAAGCAGCTTATCTCATCCTCACCTGTAAACTGGAAGTAGAAATATTCACTTTTCAAAAACAACTAAGATAACACACAGGAAGTGTTGAGACCAGTACCTGACGTATCTAGTTGCTCAGTCAATGGAACCATTTTAAGGCATAAGAAAAAATGCCAACCTCACTTTACAAGTGTTTGCATGAATGTGGAAGAACCCTTAGATCTGGCTGGGAAAATCTCGACTTTGTTGAACCTTAACGTCTGAACTGAAGCTTCCATTTTTCAGTGATCTCTGCATTTGAAGATAATGGTAGCCATGGCTTATATGTGCCACCTGCCGTCCAAAGCACTTTACATGTATTATCTTGTTTAATTCTCACCCAGACATGGTTAGTGTCGCCATCCCCATTTGGCAAATGAGAAGACTGAGGCTTAGAGAGTTGAAGTGATGAATCCCAAGACCCTGCAACGGCTGGGAGCTGAGCAGGGACTGGACACACAAGCAGTCTGGCTCCTGAGCTCCAGCTTCTAAGCTGTCATAGATCGGGCAGGGGAGGGGGCGGGAAGCAGAAAACATGAAGGAAAGCTGAGGGTTTTTCTCTCCCAAGAAGAAGTGTAATGAGGAGGAGACACAGTCAGAAAGAAACTCTGTGTGCCGGCATGTTTAGGGATGAAAAAGCAAGAGGGACAGGGTCACCACAGCAGCCACAGACATGTCACAGGGAGTGGCCTGCCACTGAGCCCGGTTAATGCTGTTGGACGGTGACTGCAGGAAGCAGGAGGGGCCTGGACGTTGCAAATCCAGGCCAGATTTAAAAATGTGTAGCCTGGGTTTTCCTAAGGGGCTAGCTACCTTGTTCAAGAACCCAAGGTCATCGCCTTCTCTGTCCACAAAATGCTATTGACCTTTGACTTCCACCAGGGACTCATCTGAAAGGGACTTTCCTGTGGCGTTGCCTCCCACCAGGCCGTAGCCATGATGCCCACTTTTTTAAAAGGTTAGACTTGGAGTTGTGCAAGCTTGCACCGAATGTCATGTGGCTGCTCCACCACGCCAGCATCTAGGCTGGGAGAAGGACATCCGCTAATTACCCCGAAGGAGACAGTAGACACCCTTCAGTCTTGAAGGTGCAGATGACCACAAAAATGCCCCTTTTCCTTAAGCAGCATAAAGACTCAGGGTACATTCTCTTTGAAATGATATTTTGCACATTATTTCCTCTCTTTGCTCAAATTCGGAGCTTTATGGACACAATTTCATTGGGCCTCAAGCGTCAGACTTTCTATTCAGTAGAATCATGGCATCTTTATACAGCCCCTTATTGTTAGCATTCGGGTTCAAGGTGGCTTCCTCTGCACCAGTTAATTGGATGGGAGGATGGTTTTTCAATGGTAACACATTATACTGCCTTAGTGTTACCCTTGGGCTTTTCATTTCATTACCAGTCCAGAGCTTGTCTCACTAAGGCTTTTTGGCTCCTAATCACATGAGCTCACCTCAGCATGCAAAATTAGAGCCGCAGGAAGGTAGTCGGCATAAATTATTCCATCCTTCAACCACAAAACCATCTTTCTTTAGGCAAAATATTTATGACTTCTAAGTAACTTCTTTGTACGTGCATTTCTGCTTCCTATCCAATGAAGGAAAACCTAGAGTTCTATTAGAATAATCAAAGCAACTGTTT
Organism: Tonatia bakeri; assembly: GCA_004024845.1. Lineage (NCBI taxonomy): Eukaryota > Metazoa > Chordata > Mammalia > Chiroptera > Phyllostomidae > Tonatia > Tonatia bakeri. Next base: position 251,838 of record PVIA01001550.1, on the reverse strand, counting down.
CTCTTTTTCTTTTTTCTTTTTCTTGCCAGAAAGACCCAAAGCACTGCAGCAAACTTTTTGTTAAAAAGTAAAATTCCTGTAAAAAGTACCTGCTGGAAGTTTTGTAGGTCAATGCTATCATCTCTGCAGCCTTTCCCACAATGTAGTTTCCCCTTCCCCTCCTTTTACAGTAGAAACTCTTTAGAGGTGACGTTTTTGCTACTGATCACTAGTCATTCCAGAACAAAAGCTTCATTCATTCATTCATTCATTTATTCATTCAACCACTTACTCACCAAATGTTAATTGAGCACATATTAAGTGTTTAACGCTATTCAAGATACCTTGAATTCATTAGTGAAAAAGCAGGAGAAGATTCTTACCCTCCTGGAGATTACATTCTTATGGGAGATAATTAGACAATAAACCATAAATATGGTAAGAGAATGATGTAGTGTCTAGGAAGTTCATGAGTGCTCTCGGGCAGAAAGGAGAGTAGCGTGAAGGAGTTAGAGAACTGGGAGTGTGGGTGTGGGTGGCAGGAGGGACCTTCAGGACAGGTTCTGTTGCGAAAGTGAGAAACGTGAGGGAGTTAGCCATGCAAATCCCTGGCTTATACAGAGGTGACAGCTAGAGTAAAGGCCCCAGGCAGGTGCCTGGTGTCTTTCTGATATGACGAGCAGGTCAGAGTGGCTGAAGCAGAAAGAAGGGAGGCCTTGCAGAAGAGGATGGGGGGGGGGCAGGCATGATGGGATTTTGAGTAGCCATGTGACATGGCCTGACTCAATGTTTAGAAGGGCCACTTTAGTATGAAGCTGAGAATGGACAGAAGAGGAGGCTGAGTTTGGAGGCAGGGCAACCAGATGATTTTTGTAAGTCACATCAGAAAACATTAAAGCCTCGTTGGTTTACATTGCTTTATTTTTTTAAATTATTTTATTCTTTATGCTATTACAGTTGTCCCAATTTCTCCTGCTTTGACCCCTGCACCCAGCACACACCTGCTCCCTCAGACAATCTCCACACTGTTGTCCACGTCCATGGGCCATGCATATATGTTCTTTGGTTAATCCTTTCACCTTCTTTCGACCAGTCCCTACCTCTCACCTCCCCTCCGATGGCTGTCAGTCTGTTCCATATTTCTAAGCCTCTTATTCTATTTTGCTTATTAATTTTGTTTATTAGATTTCATATACAAGTGAGATCATATGGTATTTGTCTTTCACTAACTGGCTTACTTCTCTTAGCATTAAACCACACTTAGAACTAGAAAACAAAACACAACACAACCCCCTGCTCAGTGCCTCCCTGCCACTCCATCTCTTACACTCTCCCCAATAAGGCTACACCAGTCCTAGCATCTGACTGCTTCCACTTTGGAGGAGCATTAAATCTAAGCTACCTTGGTACTTCCCTTTGGGGGCAGTACAGGTATATCACAGATGACAAATCATCAAGTCAGGGAGCACCAAGGCAAACACAAGGTTGGAACATTCCAGAAGTAGTTCTAGAATGCTAGCCAAAAACAGAGTCAAGAAAGGAGGTCAGCATGGGGTTCTACCCTCAATGTGTCTGGTTGATGTAGAGACACAGAGCTCCTAGTCTTTAATATTTAGAGAAACATGATGTAAAACGCCACACCGCATCTCACTCTGTCATTGTCTTTGAAACTCATGATGCAATGTAGACTTATGTCAGTCTACTTTTTTCTTGCTGAGAAATCTAACTTCAGGGATTTAGTTGAGAGAGAGAGAGAGACTGAGATTCCTGCTACAAAAGAGGATGTCAAAAATCAAGACACAAAAACTACGGGCAATAATGAGGTTGAGCCAGAAACTTCTAAAGAGTTGTCTCCATAGTCTATGGAAGCATAAGTTAGTTATAAGGAGGAATACTTAGAGCTCTCAATCACTTCACATGACTGAGAATGTAGGAGAACAGCTATTAGAAGAAATCCTAGGAGAGATTACTGCCCTAGAAAGGGAGGTCTCTAGGCTTCTGCTGAACCAGCAGAACGTTCAGATGGGACCACAGGAAAAGACCTGGTCACGAGAGACTAGAACAATGTTGGCAGGGCATTTCGCTGTAGTATGGCAAATAGGTTGCCGACCTCACTGCCAACTGGGAGTAACTACTGGTGTGCTGAGTTGCAAAGAATTCCTAGGCCACACCTGCTGTTGGTTTAGAAATAGTACAACGCAGATGAATAGTGCTTACCCCAGGCCAAGGAAGCAGGGATGGTGCACACAGACCGCGTATTTAACATTCCTGGCTAACTGGCCTTCTTGCCTCCTTATCTGTCTACATTCACATCATCTGGGGAAGATGAGATGGTGTTCTATTTTCAAGAGGCCCAAAGAAGACATTATATAAACTTCTTTCAGAAATGTAAAGGTTGCTACTTAAAATAAATTCTCCTTGCATGGTCAAAGACCTTGTTGCTTCAATGTCAAGTTTTTTCTTTTGAGTTGGCCTCGGGGGACAATGGAGAAGTGCCATGTTCTGGGAATCCACTGTGGTGTCTTGGCCACCTTCTGTGTCTAAGGTGTTGACTGTCTCCTTCCACAGGACCTCCCTTTTCTCAATGTCCTTTTTCCCACCTTTGTCACCCATGCTGGCAGACTGGAGTCCTTGGACTGGGACAGATAGAGCCTCAGGGAGATGGTGAGTCATGGAGAATCTAGGGTTTTGTCCTGGTTCTGCCACCAGATCCCTCTGAGATCTTTTTTACTCTACTTTTTGGAGCCTGATTTCCCTCATCTGTCAAACATGATGGAGTTGGCTTGTGTACAAGGACTGGCCTGAGATTATATTTTATATGTTCAGGGAATAGTTGGGGGAAGGGGGCAGGATTGGCATCTTTTATCACATTCTCAAAAGGATCTGTCACCCCCAAACTGCTAAGAGTCACTGACCTAGGCGATTTCTAGTGTTCTTTTAATTTGAAAACTTGTGTGTGAAGATCCCTTTCAGTATAACCATGAACTGTATGTCATGTTAACCCCTGGGAGATGTGGCGAAGCATTCTCAAATGGTAACTTCCAGTGCTTACAGGGAATGGACCCAGATTTCAGAAGAAGACGAAGGTCCAGCCAAAAATGCATAAGAAAGAGGAAGCTGGGTTGTTAAAATTACTCGGAAAGCCCACAAGTTATGAAAAAGGAAACACTGTTCTAGAGGATGTGCTTGTCTTTTAATGGGTCTAAATCACAGGCAATACTCCGGCCCCTGAGGGCCCCTGGGAGAGGTGGCGGCGGTGGCAGTGGTAGCCCTTGTCCTGGCCCACAGCCACCCGCTGCCATCAGGGTCATGGCACGTCAGGCTGCTGTAGTGAACACACTTTGGCTCCATTCACCAGATGTGCTTGTTGTCCACCAGATGAACTGTGTTAGAACTGTGTGTAACGGAACAGGAGAAGGCCCAGAAAGGTGATAAAGTGACTCTGCTGCAGGGAGACAGGACATGGAAGGGGGAACTCTGCTCCCCAGGACTTCTGGAACAGATTTTCACAGTTCTGGAGGTGAGAAGTCCAACATAACGTGGTCAGCAGGGCCACACTCCCTCTGAAGGTTCTAGAAGCCTTCCTTGCTTCTTCCAGTTTCTGGTGGTCCCAGCATTCCTGGGCTTGTGGCAGCATCGCTCCAATCTCTGCCTCCATTGTCACGTGGCCTCTTCCCTGTGCGTTTGTGTATGTCCCCTCCCCTTCTCAAAGGATACCAGTCATTGGATCGAAGGCCTGCTGTAAACCAGGGTGACCTCATCTCAAGATCTCCAGCCAATCACAGCTTCAAAGACCCTATTTCTGACTAAGATCACATCCAGAGGGTCCTGGTGAATGGGAACTTGTGTGGGGGAGGACACTCTTCAGCATTGTTGAAGTGTTCTGAATGAGATTATACTCATGTTTCCTGCAGGCTAATAAGAAATAAAATGAAACTAAAACCAGGGTGCTATAGGAGAAATCAGTACATACATATACATACACACACACACACTTGCTTGTTTAGTCTGGCTGGGTTGTAGGCAAGGGGTTGATGAGAACAGCAGAGAACATAATAATAATAGGCAACATTGCTGAGTACTTACTACCTGCCAGACGCTGTTTTTAGTGCTTTTTGTATATTAACTCCCTTAATCCTTAAGGCAATCTCATGCGGTTGGTGATATGATCACCCCCATTTCAGAGGTGAGAAAACAGGGACACTAAGGTCTAAGTTACTTGCTCAGGCTCCTAGGGGAGACCCAGCTTTGGAGATGGACAATCTGACTCAGAAACTGCTCACAACTGTCCTGCTGTCCTGACTCTCCTTAGGTAGGTACACACGGGAGACAAGGGCCTGATGAAAGAGACTTGTCCCCACTTCCTAAACACACACAGACACACACACACCTCCGCCCCCTCCAGATAAAACAATACTAAAGGAACACGCAGCTTCTAGGCTTAGATGTGACCAGAGCATGCCATCTGCAGAATCTATGGAAACGAACATTGTTTTTTTCACCTGGGAAAGTAACGATTGATATTGATATTTACCTGGGAAAGTAACAATTGTATGAACTGAGTAAAACATAGTTGTTCATGACCTGACCGGTGTGGCTCAGCTGGTTGGTTGGGCATCACCCCCCAAAGCGGAAGATTGCTGGTTCGATTCCTGGGCCTGTGTGTTATGCGCTGCCTTGCAGACCACTCGGACCACAGGTGACTTCAGTGGATGAGAGGGCAGCATCGCTCTGGTGAAAGGGTCGCCAGCTAGAGAGACGCCCGGAGGGCTTCACTGGGAGCAGCTGCTAGCAAACCACAGCTAACTTGCATTTGTGGTCGACGCGATAACCTCACAAGCAGCACACACCGAGTGAAGAAAAAAAGAAGTCTAGTTGGCGTATTTGCACTGCTAAGAATGATCGAAGTGCATACCTACATGCCAGGTGCTGTGCTGAGTATATTTTCTCATTTCATCCTTACCATAACCTTCAGAATCATGAGTAGCCCCAGGGATAATAATAGGTGATTCTTAAGGTAAAGGTAGCGATGGGCTCCTTCCTGTAAATTTGCTGCAAGGCTTTGCACATTCAGGGAGGACAAGTCTACATGGCAAAAATTGCCTAAATGAATATTTAAGACATTTTTACTGTAGGGAGAATGTTGCATGTAACTTTTTAGGTAATTTCTCTCATCTGAATAACTTCCTAAGTAAAAAACAGGTCTTTTGAATGCCCAGCCCGAAGCTCTGGGGGCAGGGTAGCATCCTGGTAAAGCAGGAAGCTCTGGCTACACCAGCCTGGGGCGTGTGCTCTGAGTTTGCTCCCAGGAGGCCCACTCAGTGGTAGGAAGGTTTACCCCGCTCTGGGCTTTTCCTGCTCTCCCTCAGGCTGGGCCAGGTTTGCTGCATCTAGCTGACTGTAGTAGAGATTACACTGTGGGTTCTGGTGTCACACTGCCGACCTCCAATCTCAGCTCCATTACATCCCAGCCTTATCACCTTGGCGAGGTCCTCAACTGGGGAGCCTTAGTTTTCTTCACCTCTGAAATGGGTATAATGGTAAAACCTACTGCCAAAGGCTGGTGTGAGGGTTAATGGAGCTACCCTACAGGGCGTGCTTTGCGACGCCTGGTGCTTAGTCCCAGGAAACGTTCGTCATCCTTGCCAGGCTGCCAGCCCTGGAATTCTGTGCCATTGCTTTCCTTCTCGGGGGCTGGGTGCCATGGCAACATCATTTGTTGGGCTCAAGAGATCACTTTGTGCTCAGTTCACCCCGTTGTGTGCTATAATGAGCCATTACCTACGTGCCAGCATTTGGTGAGGAATAGAAAAGGATGGAGGTGTTTTGGGGGGATCCACTTTTAAAGTGTCTCCATCTGACCCCTCTAACACAGAGGGCAGCCGAGTAGAGTCCATTTTCCTGTTTGGTAGGGCCGCCAGCCTGTTGGGGTTTTTTTTCTTTCTGATAACTGGGGCAGGTTTCTCTCCCCATAGGGGTCCCTTTCTTTCCCCTGAACCAGAAGGGAAGGTCCCCTTTCTCTTTCCAGTGACGGGCAAGAACAACGTTCCATTGATGACGTGAATGGAGCATTTCTTAGCCCGAGACTCTTCCTGCTGCAGAAGCAGGGACCTTTCTCTCTCCCTTGGCTTCTGAAGAGGATGATTCACGTTCTCTCCAGGCGACTGGGGCTGCCTGGGATTACTGATTCTGGTACAAACTGACAAGGAAGGGAGGCTGCTGGGTTGCAGGGTTGCCTTGCCATGCTTTTCCCCTGGAGATCTCTGACATGAGCCAGGCTTAGAATTTTCCTGGCTTCATCTCCCTCCAGCCCCACCCCGACTACCCGGCAGCAGCAACTTCTCCTGTCACACTGTTGTTCCTTACCCTGCTTCGTTTTCCACTGGAGTTCTTGGCATCACTGGCCCTCCTCTGCTAACCTGTTTGCTGACTGTTCTCCCACTCCTGGGAATACAAGCTTGTTTATTGCCGAATCCCCAGTGTCTGGCAGATAGTAGGTGCTCAATAAATATTTGAGTGAATGAATGAATGAATGAAGGCCAAAAGCTACTTCTGATTTCCCTCCTATATCCAGAATAAGCTCTTCTGTTAATTGGATAACCGAAGTCTAGTCACAATTGTCCTGGGTTTCTGGAATGGCCTGAGGTTGGGCAAGTCAACCAATGGGCAGATCCTTCTATGGGCTGGTGGAGGTTAGGACCCAGCCTCTGGTCTCTGGGCAGACAGAATTCAGCTGGTGAGACAAGGTTCCTCAAGGACAGTGTGAAATGATTCCAGGCAGAAGGAGAGCTGGTCTGAAACACAGCAGAGCTGGGGGGCAGGTTTGCAGCTCCTCCATGTCTCCTGGCTTCTGTAGGGCCAGGAGGCAGCCCCACGGCCTTGGTTCTGAGGGTCTGAGGCCCTCCAGGTACCTATCTTTGAGCGCTCTGTGAGTGCACCCAGAAACCACGCCAATGTTTCCAGGAAGTGCACGCCGGCTGCTCGTGCTCGGTAGGGGTTTTCTCCCCCCTTCCTTTTCTATCTCGCTGCTTCTTACAAATTAAAAAGCAAGCCAGGAAGCCATGTTAAAAATAATCAAACCACAGCAAAAGAGAGGTGCTACCAAAAGAAGAAAGGGGGAAAAACTCAGAGTCGAACATTATTCCACAATGGTGTCTACGGGAGGCCCTGCAAACCCCACCTGCTGGGGGCCCGGGGCATTCATGCGGTCAGCATCACTTTCTTTCTGCATTACTTTAATGGGCCATAAAAATTAGCATTGGCTCCTCTGGGAAAAGTCACACCCCGCGGAGAGAAGAATGTTAATAAAAAAGAGGCTAAACCCACAGCTCCAGTTTTCTGCGTGGTAAAGGCTGGCTGCTCTCAGGTCTGCCCTCCCCTCTAGTTGAAATCAGCTTCCGGCCTTGGAGGGCCCGAGGGAAAGAAGGACCTGAACACCCAAGGACAGAGAATCGAGGTTCCCCAAGAACCCAGACTCACTTGCCTGAAACTGAGTGCCAAGGGAGGGCGGGGTGGGGGGGCCTTCTGAGGGGCTCTGAGCTCTGAGGATTGGGGGTCGGGCAGAGCCAGTTGGAGTCTGGGGGCTTGGAGATTAAGGGGACTCACCTCACAGAAGGCACCTGGCCACTTGTATTTCGTCAGGGGTGCCAGAATATTAAAACATGAGCAGATGTCAAAACAGAACCCCCCAAATGGAGGCACAGGTGATATACCTAACAAATAAGCCCTTTTAATACACAAGCAGACAAAGAAAATGGCAGTTGTGCCAATCCAGGACTTATTACAAGTGTGACTTCCCAGTGCACTGCTGGTGGCGAGGATGGACGTGGGACACACATGTGTGTCTGGCAACATCTTTCTAACCCATCAGTGGGTACGCTGGGGAAGTTAGTTAGAGATATTGTCGAAAGTCCGCCAGAGGGAAGTGGGTGGCGGCAGGTAGAAGAGGTTTGTACACGGAAGGAGACTGGACTTGGCGTGGTGAACACCCAAGACAACGTACAGATGAGGTATTATGGGATTGCATACCTGCAACCTATATACTTTTATTAACCAGTGTCACCCCGATCCATTCAATAAAGATTAACATAAACAAATAAATAACATTTAAAAAGTCTAAATTTGAGTCCCTCAGGAATGCAGAGGAGCCCTCCCCTCCTCACTCAAGCATGCAGAGTGACAGAAGCCACCGCTGGCCATCCCATGCTGTGTGTTGCTGCTTGTCCTGTGGGGCTCAGGAGCACACAGAGGGGCTTCTTCTTTGGGCCTCACCCACAGGCGTGGAGGGCAGGGTGGCTTAGGATGAGTTGGCAGCCAGCTGGCTGGGTCCTCTCCAAACACCAGGGTTTGTTCAGGGCATTTTCTCTGAGTCACCCCTGGTGATAAGTCTGGCAGAGAGCCTCTAAACAAGCCAGGTTTTAGATTCTTGCCCTTGGAGGTCTGATTTCAGAATTTGCACATTCCTTAACAAAACTATTGTGGCTTTGACAGAACAGTAGTCATTTTGGGTGCCCAAAGAGCAGAGGCAACGATAAAGTCCAATGTGCAACCTACCGCTTACGACAGAGGGAAGCTCTATTCTCTGCACCCCCCACCCTGTGCTGCATTGATTTATTCACTCAACCAGTATTTATTGAGCCCCTTTAAGTACCAGGCCCCATGGTAAGTGCTGGAGAAATTAGGGTGAGCAAGTACAAACCTGGTCACCTCCCTGCCTCCTGGGTGAAGCCTGCAGTGATGTGAGGGGCTGGGGACCCCAATGAAAACCCACGAAGCAGTGTCAATAGCCACCTCTTAAGTAAGTGCATGAGAGGAGAGGAGAGGAGCGTGGTACTATGGGCACAAATGATGGGGTCAGACTTGGTTAGGCACGACAGGGAAGCATCTTGGAAAAGCAGATATTGAACTAGATCTGAGGGTTGAGAGGGTGAAGAGGAGAAGGAAGACTGTGTTTGGAAGTAATAAAGGCATGTGCAAAGGCCCTGAGGTAGAAGAAAGAATATACAAACTGAGAAGGGTTAGAGCAGAGTGGTGGAGACATAGTGTGGTGCCCAAGACGCCTGGGGCACAGTGGGCCTGGCACAGGGGCAGGGGCAGAGGCAGGGGCAGGGAGACCTCCAAGGGTTGGCAGGAAGCAGGCCCCTCAGGCAGGGCTTTTGGGCCTCCTAGGTTTTCTTTCCTTTTAAGAGCCATTGGAAATCACTGAAAGGCTTCTAGCAGGGGGAAGAGACTGGGGAAGACTGAATCATATTTGCATTTTGAAAGGTCACTCTGCTTGCAGTGCTAACATCTCTCTGAAAGTAATTTCTACTTTGCAAATCCAATAAGCAGGGTTAGTGCTCAGTTACTGGAAATAGAGGCTAGGGCCTTAAGTGCCACTTCTGAGTTTCAATCCCAGCTTCATGCTTCATTTCCGGCCTGGCCTCGGGCAGGTCAGCCTTTCAGAGCTTCAGTTACCTCGTATATACAATGGGATAATAATATCTTCTTCTGTACTGTTGTGAGAGTAAGGAAATTTAAAGTTAATAAACAGTCTTGCTTGGCACACTGAAAACTCTTCTTGGAATTATTAAAAGTAGGAACCCGCTTTGATACGGCACGGAGCAACCAAAACTCAGCAGGTCAAGTGGACTTGCAGCTTTACTTGTAAAAAACATCTTGGACTTCACCTTCCCACACAAGGAAATACCTTCTGAAAATGCCTTCTCCTCCTTCTTTGAAACAACAACAACACAATACTAAAACAACCACTAATTAAATTGTTTGTACAAGGTGCTGCAGTCATGCCTTCTGGTTTGGGCATTTATCAGAACATAGCCATGGAGAGAAAAACAAGCAGAAGACATACAAACGTTGAGTGAGCTTTACAAATACTGAAACAAAGAAGGAGCCATTGGCTATTGGGTAAGCGGATCTGTTGGTGATGAGTAAGGGACTGTTGGTGTCCTTAATGTAGCCAGAGTGGGGTTGGAGGGTCAGTCCAGAATCAGGTATTTCTCATGTCCTAAGCAGCCCAGGGCCCCGCTGCCATTAAGGGCACTCCAACTGACCTTAAGTCAAGGGTATTGACAAAAGGACTTAAGAGCCAACTGTAAGAGACTCTCACTGGCCAGTGATGAGACAACGTGAGTACCAAGGATATGAAACACATCAAATAGGATGAAATTCTTGAGTTTATAATGACACTGAAAAAAAAAATTAATCACCATTGCAAGGTGGTACAAAACCAATCTGTTATTTTGAGAATTCGTGAATAAAAGAAAGGAACCAAACATTTGTCCTGCCTTTCTGACATGCACTGCACCCAGCAGTAGGTGTGGGAAGTTTTTCTTTATATAAATATGTCCTCTGATAAGATAGAAAGACTCGCCCCTCCCCTGTTATGTGACTCCTGATGGAAGAACACAAAGAAATAAGATTTTGCCAAAAAGAAAATTGAACTGGATACAAGTGAACTAGATCCAACGACACATTTTTTTTTTGGAAATAGAGAGGCTAGAGAAAAATGTCAAATAACATAGACTATAGGAGACAAAATGACAAAGGGCCCAATTCCTAAAAGAAAAGAATTACAAGGAAAAAGGGAGGTGGAGGGGAAACCCATAGACTAAAAGAAACTTTAAGACGTATTACCCAGTTACAATGAGTGGATTCCAATAAAGCGTAACAAATCTGTTTTAAACACTGATATGATAATGGGAAACTTGAACCCTGATGGGATATTTGATGATTTAAGAAATTATCGTTAATTTTTTAGGTGTGCTCTTGTGGTTATATTTTAAAAAAGGAGAAGGTTCTTATTTTTTAGCAATGCAAACTAAAATGTGAGCAGATAAATGAGATGATAACCATGATTTGCTTTAAAATAATAAGGGGCAGGGGAGGATGGGGATGCAGATAAAGCACATTAGCTATGAGCTGTGTGTGCCGTGAGCTCCTGGGAGTTTGATGTTTTCAGGATGGAAAGTGAAAACAATCCATTGGCCAATCCAACATCTCTCTGTCCCTTTCTCTTTTATTTATTTAGTTATTTATTTCTAATAAGGACCTGATGATTTTTTAAAAAATTGATTTTAGAGAGAGAAGGGGGAGAGGGGGTGAGGTGGGGTGGGGGGGGAGAGAGAGAGAGAGAGAGAGAGAGAGAGAGAGAGAGATGTGAGAACGTTGCCTGCCATAGGTACCCTGACTGGGGAGAGATATGTGTCCTGGCCAGAAATCAACCCCACAACCTTCTGGTTGCTCCTACCGTTGAGCCACTTGGCCAGGGCTGTCTCTTTCTTTTAATATTAAAAACATTATTATTAATACTATTAATATGAAGTCTCACTTGATGACTCACTCCCAAGCAGTCACTTTCACGGGAGATCTTGGCAAACAGGAAACCTGGATTCTAATCCTACTTTCCCGTTCACCAGCCGAGTGACTTCGAAACTTCCCTCTCTGGGGCTGCTATTCCTCTGGGAAATGAGGGGCAGGAAGGGTTTGTAACATCCCGCTGGCTGTGGATTCTTGCAGTGATTAAGACATCGGGTCCTGCAGCCTGACTGTTTGGGTAGGAATCCCAGTTTTCCCACATGTATCACGGGGATACATATCTAGGTTTTGTAAAATGGAAAGAACCAGGATGCTTAAATGAGACCCTGAATGTATTCATCCCATAAACATTGAGCACCTTGGCCTCTGGGTTGGGAGCCTAAAGGGAAATCCCAGTCAATACAGAGTAAACATCAAATGAGAAGCAGAAGTTCAAAGAGCTAGAGCTAGGAAGCAAGGGCCTCACAGCAAACTCATGGAGAGCTACTTTCCAGGAAGGTGGGCTGCATCTCTGAAAGGGCTGATTGGGTGGGCGGGAGTTGCCTGCCCTGGGTGATGTGGCCTTCCCGCGTAGCCAGCGGTTTCCGGTCTGGTTGATCTCATCTCCCTCTACCAGGGCACCCCATTTGGCAAATATCTGGGAATTTTTGGTTGCCAAAGCTACGGGGGAGGTCATTTTGGCACTTAGTGGGTAAAGGGCAGGGATGCTGCTCATTATCCTACAATGGATCTCCCCCCTACCAAAAATGATCTAGTAAGAAATGTCAATAGTGGCAAGTTGATACACCCTGATAAAGAGTGAACAGCAAGACAAGGGTCCTGAGTCACAAGGGAGCTTGCAGTGGTCAGGGTGCAAAAGGAAATGTGTGGCTGAGTAAACCAGTATGAAGTGAGAGAGGCTGGGCTAGATGATGGAGCGCTTTTTAGAGCACCGTGAGGAGCCTCGAATTACCGCCAAAGCAGTGGAAAGCCCTTGGAGAGTTTTAAGTATGGAATGAACGGAATCCATGTAATGCTCTATGTAGATTCAAGAGCGCAAGTAAATATCATCTATTATTATCATTACTTTTCTGGGTTCCCTACTTGGCCCCAGTCGGAACTCAGGCCTCCGCGTGGCCGCAGTGACTCCTCCTGGCCAACAGGGGGCGCCGACCGACAGTTGGCCTCCGGCCGCCCGGGGCGGGCCTTCTCTTGCCGTGCCTTTTTCTCGTCTTTTCCCCACTGGAGAAGTCGGGAAGGTGGCGGCGGCAGCGGCGGCGACGGCTGTGGTCGTCCCGGCCAGGCCGGTTGGTGTGGCCGGTCAGCCCGCGCTCCGCAGCGCTCGCGCCGCGCCCAGCCCAGTCCAGGCGAGTGACGGCGGCCAGGTCCCGGGCGGGCGGCGCTCGCTGACGGAGGGCGGCGGCGGCGGCGGCGGCGGCGGCGGCCAGGGCGGCCCGTGGGACCGCGGGCCCCCGGCTCAGCGCCGCCCGGCTCCCGGCCCTGCCGGCCTCCTCCCTCGGCGCCGCGGCCATGGCGGCCAGCGCGAAGCGGAAGCAGGAGGAAAAGCACCTGAAGATGCTGCGGGACATGACCGGCCTCCCGCACAACCGAAAGTGCTTCGACTGCGACCAGCGCGGCCCCACCTACGTGAACATGACGGTCGGCTCCTTCGTCTGCACCTCCTGCTCCGGCAGCCTGTGAGTGGGGGCCGCGGGGCGGGCGTGGGGGCGGGCGGGGGCTCTGCCTGGGCCGGGATGGGGGCGCGGGCGGCCGGGGGCGGCGTCTGGGAAGCGCTCGACCCCGGGGCTGGGGATGCGCTTTCGGTTTTTCCGGGCGAGGGTCCAGGCTCGGGGCAGCCTTCGTGGGTGGGGCGTGGGCGGGTCTGGGGTCGGGACTGGGCGCCGGGGGGAGAGCATCTCTGGTCCCGGGGGAGCCTGCGCCGCCTCCCTCGGGCCTCGGCTCCCCAAGGGGTGCTGACCCAGTGCGACCACCGGGAAAAGACCGAAGGGGCTGGGGAGGGCCGTGCGGGTCCGTTGTGTGCTCCGCCCCTCGGCGGCTGGGGCGCTCCGGCCGCGCGAGGCACCTGCTGGGCGCCGGTGGAGTGGGTGGGGGGAAGCTGGGGTGGGCGAGGGCTGGGAGGACCGGGAGCCTGGGCTTTCCACCCTCGAGTCAGGATTACCCTAGTCCCTGGGAGAAAGCAGGCACTTAGAAATAGTAACAAGATTTAAATGTTTCGACGGCACAGAAGTGAATCCCTAGGGGAAAGTTCAATAGGATTAATTTCGGGAGAGGGAGGGAGAGAAGCAGATGTGAGATCGGAGGGGTTTTAGATTCAAGGTCCAAAGAGAGTCCTGAGGAGTGTGGGGAAAGTTTTGATGGAGATAAGGTATTGACTAGGAGCTGTGTCATTCCGGATACGGTGGTGGTATCTGTAAGACTTCTCTATCGATACCCAAGTGCCCCCGCTATGTACAGAAGGGGGGAGAGATGGGGAGACAGCGTGGTGTCAGGGGAACGGAGACTGCCCATTGGAGTAACGGGGACGGTTTGTATCTGCTCATCTTTGCTTCGTTAAGCTTTATTTTGGTAAGATTTTTGTTCTGTGAAATTTCTTTTGGAAAGTTTGCAGGAGATTTTGGAAACGATAAGAAGTTGCTTTTATGTACTAATTACCACTGACTCAAAAGTTTCTGAATATTTTTTCAGTGGTGGTTACTGAATATTTTTAAGAGCTTTGTTGTCCCAAAACATCTTATTAAGTTCTTTTGTTTGAACCATTCTTTCAAATAATTTGGTTACCCCTTCCCCAAATTAAAACTTAAAAAAAAAACAAACACAAAAACCTTTGTAAGATTAATACTGAGACAAAGTACATGACATGAGAAAATTCGTATTTGGAAAATGCAGGACATGCTCCCTGTGTACCATTTACCTTCTTTTTCCTTTAAGAAAAAGAGGCATTTTTAGTTTTCCATGACTTACTTCTTCAACAGATGTTTATTGGGTGCCCAGTAGGTTCTGTGTGAAGTTGTGGGGTGTTCTGATAAATACAGCAAAGTTCTTTTTGTAAAAATTTTAAGAAATATTTATTTATGCATTTATTTTTAGAGAGCGGGGAAGGGAAGGGAGAAAGAGGGGAAGAAACATCGATGTGAGAGAGAAACCTCAATGGTTTTTTTGCCTCTCCCTTGCACCCCAAGCAGGGACCCGGCCTGCAAGCCAGGCATGTGCCCTGATTAGGAATGGAACCAGCAACCTTTTGCTTTGGGGGAGGACTCTGAACCAACTCGAGCCACGTGGGTCAGGACTACTGCAAAGTTCTTGTTTTCTTGGTGGTTACATTCTAGTGGGGGAGATGGTAATTAAATGAGAAAAATGTCAGGGGTAAGTATGCAGTAAAATAGGAGGATAGGAGAGACATCCTCTGAGAATGAGTTTTAGATTAGGTAGTCAGGAAAGCACTCTTACAAGCTGACGGTTAGTGATACCATTGAATCACCCCAGAGTCGTAGAGCTTGGTGGTATCTTCGAGGTTGTCTGGTTCATAATTTTCATTGACAGAGAGAGTTAAGTGACTTATGTTGGGCAACTTTGGTTCTAAAATGAAGCCAAAATTGTTTTAAAGTGTACTTGACATTTATTATGTGCATAGTATGTTCTGCTTTTACTAAACACAAGGTCCTTTGATATATTTAAAGTATTTGGTTTGAAAACACACATATATATATATTTACTGTTCTAGATTTCTGACATTTCTGTGTAGCCCATTTAAGTATAGTGGGGCAACTTAATTTATTGTTGCAAATGCATAATTTCAAGAAATATTTACAAATTTCTCCTAGATTCCACGTTTCAGAAATATTCTATATAAAAGTATACTTCGGTGTGATGATAATTGTTTTTTAATGGAGTTTAATCTATAATAGGGCTTTATATCTCTGTTTAGTGCTGATACCACAAGTGTTTAGTGATCACTTGGCCTGTGTTATACACTGTGGGAGCCACTGGTGTTACTTGGGTCTTCCTATCCTTGAAGAGTTCTAATTCTAAGTATATAAATGTAGTTACAATATATTGAAACATTTCCTGTCTTTGAATGAGCTACCTGTGACATACATAAACAATGGGGAAAGTTTCACACAGGAGTTGATGCTTGAGCAAAGAGCTGTAAAGACAAGATCTACATGGCAGGCAGATCCATGTAGTTGAAAGAACAGGCATTCATGAGTTAGAAAAACCTGGTTTTGAATCCTGGCTCCACTTTACTAGCTAGGTGGTATTGAGAATGCACTCAGTCTCTTTGAACTTGAGTTTCCTCATCTGTGAAATGGTGAGCATAAGGTTTAGCTTGTAGCTTTTGGCTGTAGGTTAGTCTTCAGTATTTGAGATAATGTATGTGTAACATGTCACACATGCTTGGTTCACAGTAGGTGCTCGGTAGATGAGAGGCATTCTTAACAGGGTGGAGAGGATGTTTCCCAAGTAGGGAGCAATATGTGAAAAGCATCAAAATGAGAAGCAACTTTATAAAAACCTCTCAGTTTTGATGTTTTAGATGTAGCTCAAAACCTGACTCAGATTGGTTTAGAAATATGAGGGGAATTTATTGTTTGGTTTTGAGTAAGACTTTATACAGTGGCTTAACGATGTCTAGACTTCCCTTGTTCACAGAAGGCTGCCTCCGGCTCCTGGAGCTGCATACTGTCTTCCAACTTTCCCAGAAGTTCTGCAGTTCATTCCTGCTGCGCTTGAGCCAGTGCCTCTGTTGGACACATGTTCGTTGCTGACTTCATTGGAACAAGAAGGATCCCCAAATAGAATTCCACACTCAGGAATCTGGGATCTTGGGAAGGAAGGAATGGATGCTGGATCAAATGTCTATAGCAGAAATATTGAAGGGCAATAGCTCCTGAGGATTTTTTTCTTTGAAAAGCAATAATGTAGGAAAATAATTTAAGAATAACATAACTATTAGCTTAAGGGTAATCAAATATTTGTTATTCAGATGACATGGCATAAGTGAAAGAACATGAATTCTGAAGTTAGATTTTAACACTGCCACTTGCTTACGACTTAGTCAAAGTAAGGTATTGGCCAGGCCAGGCCATCTCGCAGCCTCAGTGTCTTTATTTGTGATGAGATGCTATAGTATTAAGTAGTACAATTCTTTTTTTTTTTTTTTAAAGAGGAACTGTTCCTATGATTTCTAAACCTTTTTTTTTAAGATTTTATTTATTTATTTTCAGAGAGGGAAGCGAGGGAGAAAGAGAGAGAGAGAGAAACATCAATGTGCGGTTGCTGGGGGCCATGGCCTGCAACCCAGGCATGTGCCCTGACTGGGAATCAAACCTGCGATGCTTTGGTTTGCAGCCCGCACTCAACCCACTGAGCTACGCCAGCCAGGGCTTAAGTAGTACAATTCTTTGAATATTTATTGAACACATAATTAATGTGAGGATGGGTTAAGCAGTGGATATACATACAGGGAGTTGGCAAAAGTTGGTTTATAGTTTGTATGGAAAATAATATAATAATTAATAAGTAGTAGTACAAGAATAAACTCTGTGTTTTGCGTACTCACCATGCTAAATCTACTTTTGTCCTACCCTGTATATTAAGTAAGGCATGCTAACTGCCATTCAGAAACCTTGACATGCCTAGAAAATGCCGATGCACAGTAAATGGTGTCCGGTATCAGAATTTTAAATTACAGGATAGTCACATATCTTTCATAAGTCATTTAAAAATATCTTTGTTTAAATAAGTTACATGTTATTACTAGATGCAGAGCTAATTTTTTTCAGAGGGCAGTCCTGTATGCTTGCATGAGGTGCATTCAGAGTATATAACTGAATTTAGATTGTGGAACTTTAAAATAGACTTTAGATTTAGATGTGATTAAACAGTTCTTCTTAAAATTTTTTATTTATTGAGATTTTAGAAGAAGTGAGAGCCAGTGGGGGGGGGGGAGAAAGAAAAAACATCAGTCTATTCCATTTATTTATGCATTTATTGGTTACTTCTTGTATGTACACGGACAGCGGATCGCACCAGCAACCTTGGTGCGTTGGTATGGTGCTCAAAACAACAGACACCTGACCAGGGCTGCAGTGGAACTGGTGGGTTTTTTTGTTTTGTGTTTTTATTTTTTATTTTTAGAGAGACGGGAAGAGAGGAAAAACGAGAGGGAGAGAAACATCAATGTGAGAGAGAAACATCAATCAGCTGAGGATCAGACCTGCAACCAGGGCATGTGCCTTGACTGGGGATGAAACCAGTGACCTTTGGCTTTGTGGATTGACACTGGTCAGGGCTGAGCTGTTCTTTGTTGAGGCAGAATGGGGCTGATAGAACAGACTGATTTGTCACTTTTAAGTTCTGTGGACAAATACTTAAAATTATGAATGGACACTCTATTACAGCCAATAAGAAAATACTGCCTTCCTGTTAGAGACTAATTTTAGACCAGATTGTTTGTTTTGTGTAGACTAACATTCATGGAATAAGTGAATAATGTAAGAGTTCTATTCTTAAAAAATGACTCATAAATTTTTCAGAGAGGATTTAGATAAAAAAGTTACATTTGAGAATTACTTTGTTTCTCTTAATACCAGCTATTTTGTGTGGACAATGTTTTAATCTTGGAATTTTACATATGGATAAATGTAGCTGGATAGTAACTTGCACTCTTAATTTTGTATGTGTTTTGACTTATGGTGAATCTTGCAAGAATATTAACTTTCTAAAATTAAAGTTGTACCGATGACTGAAAAGAGGGATTTAGTTGTTTTACAGTTACTAGCATTAGAGTGGATTGTAATCGGACCCCTCCAGGAGCCAGCTCTTCCTGTAGTATGTAGGAAGACATCATGAGGCCCCAGGGGGCAGCGATTTGTATCCCTAGTTCCATTTCCACTTCTTTTAATACTCTGACAAGGCTATATTCAAGGAGATGTTTTGACATTGTAGCACAATTTCAGTTTATTGTAAGTGGGAAAACTATTTGGTACATTCAGTTGCCAAATTTTGCAAACTTTTTGATGAGGGATGTATGAAAATCAGTACAATTAATAGTGTGAGAAGCCATGAAAATTCTTCTTCATTTCTCACTTCAAACCTTTATCTCTTAATAAATATTGGTGGCTCCAACTTGAAACACAAACATGGAACAGTTGTGTTCAGTAGATACGTACTTCTACAAGAAGATTGCTAATGTCTTTCTAATAAAGAAACTTGGCATATTTTTTTAAAGATGTCATTTATTTTTAGATAGAGGGAAAGAAAGGGAGAGAAACATTTGGTGTGAGAGAGACTTCCTTTGGTTGCTTCTCACAGGCACCCTGTCTGGGGACGGAACCCTCAGCCCAGCCACGTGCCCAAACTGGGAATTGGGAGTCCTGTGCTTGAATGGGGGCAGCCTTTCGTTTGCTGGATGACGCCCAACTGATGGGGCCACACCTGTCGGTCAGGGCAAGAAACTTGAATTTTTGAAAGTGAAAAATTACTCATGTTTTCTAGGAATGCTTTTTTTTCATCTGTTAAAGAAAACAATCTATAAGTATACGTCAGATTTAATTTTGACAAGAACTGTTTGTTTTTCATTTATGTTTAATTTTTAATTCAATTTTAATTTTTATCAAAAAACACATGCACATAATTCAAAAAGGGCAGGGCTTATTGCAAACAAAAATAGTCATCTCGTCCCTTCCCACATTTCTGGTGTACTGTAGACAGTGACAATGGACTCCTGTCTGTTTCCACTCTGTATTTACCTTAAGTTTGGATTTTATCTACTGACTCTTCTACTGTACAAGGAAAAATACAAGGATTTGACTTTCTTAACGCTTCTCTTACTCTCTCCACTTACACTTTGCTTCTTCCCTTTTGGTATAATTATATCACAATTTTTGGTTAAATGACTATTCAGAATTTGCCTTATTGTAATTCTGTATATTTTATTCTTAGCTGTGTCATGCAGTATACTACATATATTTTTCTTGTTGTACAACCATTTTTCTCCCTGAAGTTTATAATTGTCTAGTTTTCTTCATTTGCTTTGTTTTCCATGTATAGATTATTAAAATGTTCCCAGATAAATTGTCTGTCTATAAGGTATAAAATTTCATTCAATATGATCAGACACAGATGGTACTTTTTTTTTTTTTTTTAATCTTTCCTGAGTACCTTCTGTCATTCTCTGGTATGGAAATGGTGTTCTCTAAGCCTGCTATGCACCTGTCTTCATGAGACTTTTTCTGCCTTCATTCTGGAAATTTCCTTCATACTGAACCTGTGTTCCACCCTTTCTTACCAGGACCCTACATCTTCATTAGCCTTTTGATTAAAAGTTAATGGGAGGTCATTTTTGAGAACTACATGGCTAAGAATGGCATATTCTGACCTCATTTTTAACTGAGTGGTTTGCCTACATTCACAAAGGTGAAAACACTTTACCCTGGGAATTTTTAAGGCATTGTTTAGTTGTCTTCAAACCTTCAGCGTTGCTGTTGGGAAGTCTGGTGTTATTACTGATTCTTTGCTTCCCATTCCCCCCATCCCTCCTCTAGGAATATCTGTGTGTGTGTGTGTGTGTGTGTGTGTGTGTGTGTGTGATCTTTTTTTGATCTCTGCTGAACTTTCTATTGAAGTATTTTAGTATAGGTCTTTTTGTTCAATGTTTAGGCATTTTGGGGGGACTCGGTTTGGAAACTCAAGCTTTTTTTCTTTTTTTTTTTGTAGTTCAGAGCTATTTTCTTCAATCTTCTTACTGGGAAAAAGCCTAGCTACCCCTCTTCTAGAATCCAAGTTTGGGGAGGGGATTGGGGGCACTGAGTTTATTCAGTATGTGGAGTCTCAAACAAGCTCCCAGTTTTTTAGTGTGTTTCCTCATAATAGCCCTCAGATCCACCTGAGTCCAGAACCTTCTTGGTATCCTCTCTCCAGATTAAATTTTTCTTCAGATTACTCTGCCTAAATCCTGGTAGGGGTAGTTTTGTGACTTAGGGAAATTAGGAATCTCTTTTTGACCCTATGTAAATTCCCTGATTCCTTTGGTAGTCTTTCTAGGGCTCTGTGGTGGAAGTCACCTTGTAGCTGGTGTCTCCCACCTGTGCAGGAGCATCCATCCATGTTGGCTTTCTTTACTCTGTAAAGTCAGTTACTGCAGGCATATTCACGCTTTATCTCCCGAACTTGGTTATTAAGAGAACCATAGTGTGTTTGGGCTCCTCCCTTGTTCTCTGTCTCTCTGCCTCTGTGTGGGATAATGCTTTTTTTTTTTTATGTCTCTGCTATCACTTCATTGGGGTTTGGAGAGACAGTGAAGACATTCTTGGGCTTTGTCTACTTTCTACTGGAATACCTTAATTAGTTTAAATTGTCACTTCATTATTTTGTAGATGCTTGCCCTAAGTGACTTTCAGAAGAAAAACCCAAAATAACAGTTGTGTTTTATACCATGTATGTGTGTTCAGTTCAAGCTGGGTTCTAGATAAGTATTAAATAACTAGTACTAGACTATATCTAAATGTCAAATTAACTTTATTACTTTATGCCAACAGTAGTAACCTCCTACATTTTCACAGCCTATTGCACTATTTTAACCAGTTCCTCCCCAGCAGGGAAAAAACGGTTAATCAAACTAACTAAATAAGCTTTCTTACTTACTCATCCAGCACAAATTGTTATTTGAGTTGAACAAATGGCTATTAGCAAGGTTGTTGGAGGCGTAGTTAAGAGCAGCATATGGGTGGACACACGGAGTGAGTCACTCCATCTGGTTGCAGTCATACCTGGGTGGTGGTCGTTAAAACTAAAACTCCGGGGATCTGCATGGGACTTAATTATACTGCAGAAACACGTTGGACTCTACAAGTAGGTGCCTTTGGAACATCTTAAAACCAGTTAATTGACAAACATGCTTTCACAATGTCAATACTGCTGTTATTAAATGAGTCATTACTTATTTTTTTTTGTACTAAACTGAAGACTTAAACTGAAAAATGTGTTCTTCAGGATCCAGAATGGGTGGTACTGCAGTATTGGCACTGTAAAAAATGATGTGGTATACTCGCTCAATACTTTTATTAAATAGTTGTGACTAATGTCATTACAATAAAGTGTGTTATAAACACTAAAGTCACATGACAGCTAGAGTGGGCTTAGTAAAAATGGAATTGGCCTCAGCTTCCAGGAATACACCTTAAAAAATAATTAGATACATAAAATTCCGTTTTGATCAGTTAAAGGTTCTGTTCATTTAAATGATCAAATCTGGTAGGTGGAGATGTTCTGCTAATGAGAAAAGATTTATTTTAATTACTGTTAAAATTATGGTTACTATAGACAGTAATATGGAATCGGTACTGTAGTGTTTTACTTCCTAAGTTGGCATACATTAAAACTAACCTTTTTGGCCCTGGCCGGGTGCTTCAGTTGGTTGGAGCATCATCTCATGCACCAAAAGGTTTGGGGTTCGACCTCTGGTCAGCACACATACCTAGGTTTCAGGATTCCCCAGGAGGCAACCAATTGATGTTTCTCACATCGATATCTGTCTGTCTGTCTCTCCGTCACTCCCTCCCCTCCTGTCCCCCCTTTCCCACCTTCCTCTCTAGAATCAACATATCCTTGGGTGAAGACTAAACAAAACAGTAAAAAATTTCATCTTAAAAAATTAAAACATAATCATAAGTATATATAATACCATAGTTTATTGTCATTTAACTACCCCTTGGATATCAAAGTGTTTCTGATGTTATTGTGATGAACATCTTATACATAGTCAGCTATGTTTCAGATCCATTTTTTAATCCTCAACAGAGGATATGTTTATTGATTTTAGAGAGAGGAAGGGGGGAGGGGGAAAGACAGAGAGACAGAGACATACATGTGAGAAACATGGATTGGTTGCCTTGCAGGGATCAAACCTGAAACCTTTAGGTGTACTGATGACACTCCCACAGAGTCATCCAGCCAGGTCATAGGTTCCTTCTAGAGCACTGGTTCCCAGGCTTTTGGTGGTGGGGGGGGGGGGCGGGGGTTGCCCAGACAGGAGGTAGCTCGGGTGAGCTTCACTAGCCTGCCGTTGATTGGGGGGTAAAAGGGAGATAGGAGGCGGAACTCAGGCCGTCTGAGGCCCAGGGTTTGGTGACCCCTGTTCCAGAGAATAGATTCTTAAAAGTTGTTACTGGGTCAAAAAGCAAAAATGAGATTCTTGATAGTAATTGGTATATTTACCCTGCCATCAGTATGTTACATTCCCGTTTTCCCTGCAGGCTCATCCATTTGCATTCTACCCAAGAGATTGATAGAACTAGTCCTTTTTTTGTTGTTAAACCAGACTGTTTTATAAGCACTTGATACCTGTGTATAACAGTTTTTGGTAACTGAAAGAGGAAAAACTCATATATCCTTACATTAAGAATATAGTTAACCTGCTTGAATAAATGGGATGTAAAAGACCAATTCGAGAATCAACATGAATAAATGTAGTACTTCTTGGAGTTACTTAACTCATGTAGTTAATGTGGCCTTGCAAAATTGCATCTATTAGTTTTATAAATCAAATCCTCTTTTAAGTGCACTGTTTGAGCTCTTTTAAAGAAATCCTATAATAGACTGGTAGTAACAAAATAGTCATGGGGATATAAAGTACAGCATAGGAAACATAGTCAATAGTGTTGTAATCACAATGTGTGGTGTTAGGTAGGTACTGGAAATACCAGGGAGAATGCTTTGGAAAGGATATGATTGTCTAACCACTATGCTGTATACCTGAAACTAATACAAAATAATGTTGACTATAAACTGTAATTGAATAAAAACCCTATAATAAATTTTTGATAGGTGTGAAGAATATGCCCTCATTGTGGTTGTATTTGTTTCATAAGTTCAATTGTTTACTTGTTTAAGTAATGAATACCTTCATTATTCATAAGTAGACCCCGTGATACAGTAGGGACTCAAGATACGAGTATCAGCCATAATACATGGTACTGCTTTCATGAGATTACCTTTGTGTAAATAACTTAAAGAGAGTCAAGGCTTTCTTCATCTAATGATTTGAGAAGTATAGGGGTATTATTCTTTGCTCCAAAATTTCTGTTTAAAACATATACCCCCGTAACAGTGTTTAACAGTTTCTCATTAGAAGGTAATTCTTTTGTCTTTTCTATTTTTAAAAAGGCTACTCTAGGGGAAGTGGAAAGGTTGGCTGGAGCGAGGAGGAAGAGGTATTAGGGAATAAGGAGAGACCAACTGGCCAGGTGACAATGGAGAAGAGGAATTTGAGAGAACAAATAATATGCTAAGTTCTTAAAATGTTTTGGAGCTGGGTAGGGTGTCTGTACATACCGTAAACGAACAGGCTTTCCGTAAGTGGGGAATTTAGTCTTGTTTGCATGATAAGGATGAGTTGGAAGACAGCATCATGCTTTAAATGAATAATAATGGTTTTCCTAAATTTTCACTTGGAAATTTAAGTTATCTTGAAAACTTTAATTTGTTATTGCAGATTGTAAAGTGACTCAAAGGTAAATCATACTATAGTTGTTTCTTCATAGTTAAGGTTGAAAGTTTTACTAGGATGAAATTGTTACATTCAGTTTCTACTGTGCAGTCTCCATTTCTGTTGTATGATTTACCAAGAGCTAGAAGGAAAATGACTTGTTAGTTTAAAATTTAAACAAAACCTAACTTAACATTGAACTCTCCACTTTGAAATGTGAAGCAGAGCACAGCTTGTCGTACATTCGGAGCGTGATCTGAAAAGTGTGCCAGCTATTTCTGATAGAACGGAGGGGAAGAAGCAGCAGGGGGTGGAGGTGGAGGAGCTTCTCTTCTGAGTTCTCCTTACTGTTTTGATTTAAAATAACACTAGATACCATATTTAATTAATCAAAAAATGTTTCCAGAATATTTTTGAAAGACTTTTTGGTCTGTAATTTTACAGCATTTTGAAATCTTGGCATGGATGATTGCAAGATGACTGTATAACAGAATCTTTAAAAATATTAATATGTTCTAGAACCTAGATTCCAAATGACAGCTTTACCAGAGGGCATGACTCAAAGTAATTTTGTAAAACTTAGTTACTCTGCATAGATTATTTAACCCTTATTCTTCTGAGTGGAGTAGTCACTTTGTGATATTTGGATAAAATGTAAATAGTCCTTACTGTCTGAGTGCATTTCTGCTCACTTTTTTATGTGTATGTTAAAACATCAAGAAACTTAGAGATAAAGTCCTCTTTGTACAGAAAAGTGGCTTTCTATACAGAAAAGGCCTCAAGATTGTAAAGGATATTAAAAGTCATGTAATCATGTATCTGCCTGTTTCTCGAATCCCTTCTCCAGGGCCCTACTGTTTCCTCTTGAACACTTACTGCTTCTCCAGGTGATTAAAAATGTTCCCTATTATCAATCCTTATTTGAATTGATGAAGAGATGGAACTTTATTCTGTCATTAGTAACTTTTTTCCTTAGGTTAGTTTGAATTTTCTGAATTAGCCTTAAACCTAAAGGTAGTAGCAGTTTGATTAGAATACTTGTGTAGGTCCATGCTTAGCACGTCATATTTTCTTCAAGTGTAAAGATATTTAAATAATTACTTTTTGAATTCTTTAGCATAGAGCTCTTAGCATGTATTGTTTTCTCTGTCCATCAAAACACACTAAAGCAATATTTGTATTTCCTAGAAGCGCTTGTGTTACAGGTCCTATGTTTCTAACTAGGTGTAGTTACTTGAATTTATCTTCAAATATATTATTTAGTGTGGGTCAAGCCAAACTTACCTTGACATATCTGTTGTGGATATTAATAGTTTAAAGTAATTTTCAAGTACTTTTAGTTTATGAAATAAAAGCACTGCTTCAAGTTTAAATGTGCTAACAAAAAATGTTTTACATTGATTATAATTTTAAAAATATAATATATAATAGTAAATTTGTAAAATATTTTCTCTTTTAGGCGGGGGTTAAATCCACCACACCGGGTGAAATCTATCTCCATGACTACATTCACACAACAGGAAATTGAATTCCTGCAAAAACATGGAAATGAAGTAAGTGTTTTTACAATTTCAACTTTTTTGTTGGCAGTCATTTTAATAAGATTTAATAAGTTTAGAATGATGAATTTCACTGTCTAAAAAAGTTATTTTTGTATTTTATATTTAGGTATTTTAGAATATATTCATTTTATGCTTTTAGGATTAATGTCTGCTATCTAAGTACTTTGCCTTAAACCTGAGGTGAAACATATGCATTTAAAGTTCGTCAGCGATGACTGTAAAAGGCATTTTTGGAGGATGTCTAGTATGGGAGTAATTGTTAGACTTTGCTTTAAAAGATAAAACAAGAGAAAGAATAAACTTGGTGGTACTGTTGTAAACGTGTGTATGACTGTCGCATGATCAGCTTTCACTTGAGGACTTCTCCTTCCTTTTTCCTGCATTTTTAACTTTGGATGCATGTGCGATGTTTGATGATGAGCGGGTGCTCAGGAGGGGGGAGGCTGGTGGTCTGAGGGCTCTGCCGGGTGCCACGGGAACCCAGCAGAGTAAAGGTTTGCAGAGGAGTGTGTCCTTCCACTCTGCTGTGTTGGGCTTTTGTCATTCCATTCTCTTGGTTTGCTTTCTTGTTTTTAGTTGCACTTTTTGCATTTGTAAATGTTGGTGATCTAATATTTTTTTAAAAACTGTAAAACTGACAAAGTGAACATATTTTATAATCTGGAATAAGGATGAGCCAGTTACCCAGTTGATTAATCACAACCATTCTAATTTTATAGACAACCCTTATCACTTCCTAGAAAGGGAATAATAGTTCATTTGTGCTGTTCTGGTTGCACATTTTTGATACGAGATACAGAGAATAAGTTAAACACTAAGATATTATTAGCTTCCATCTTCTCTTTTGCCTTCAGAAGATATATGCAAGCATTTTTCTCTCTGTCTCTCTGTCTTCCTAACACCTTGATAGTAATATCTTAAATTTGCTTGACTACTTATGATGCACCTGTGTTTTTGATCCTAAAATAGTAAAAGTGTAAATTCAAAATTATCTGAAATATTTCTAAATATATGATCTGTAGAAATAAGCACTTTGCAGCCTCCAAATTTTACTGATAAGTTATTTTGAGTAATCAAGTTCCAGACTGATGTTAGTACATTCATTACAGGAAATCCAAAACTAGATAAAAGGGCAGAAGGTTTATAATGACACTTTAGTATAATATATTTACAGGTTAAACTACAATTTAGACTATTTGTATAAAGTTTGAAATTAATGTGAAAGTGTAGACTTTAAATTACTTTTTTAGAATGTTGGCCTATTATGCAAAATTTTGGACATCAGAATGGAATCATAAATAAAAGAATAATGTTCTGTTTTTAAATTAAAGGTCTAATGACAGTAGATAAAGTCAGAGCAACAGAACCGAAAAGGTAACAGTTCATTGGGGAAGTAAGTAAAAATATCCAGACCAGTCAGTAGATAACATTAGGTGGAGACTGATCCCCAAAATACTAAGATTTTTAAAAAATTGTGGTAATAACACTTAATATGAGATCTACTCTCAGACATTGTTTATGTGTACAGTACAGTATTATTAACTATAGGCACAGTATTACAGCACGTCTCAGCACTTTCTTGTCTTGCATATCCGAACTTTGTACCCATTGAATAGCACCCCCTTTCCCCTCCCAGGCCCTAGCAACCACTGTTCTTTCTGCTTCTGTGAGTTTGACTATTTTAGATCTCATGTAAGTGGAGTCATACCGAATTTGTCCTTCTGTGACTGGCTTATTTCACTTTAGCATATGGCAGGATTAAGACTGAAATAACAAAATAAATTTAGAATATATGACAGGAAATACTAGATTTAGGTAATCCATTACGTCAAAAAGTGGAAGGAAAATACAAACATGAGCAATGACTAGAATGGGCTCATGAATCTTAAATTCTAAAAAGAGTCATGAAATTTGAAAGACCACTTAAAACACTCACCATGATAGGCACTGTGCTCAGTACTGTGGATGCAGTTACAGATGTGTCACGTTGGCTTAACTGCCATGGCGCTAACGGTGCAGCTGAGGGAGGCAGGTGTGTAACATATTGCAACTTGGTGTTAGATGGTGAGGGTGGGTAAGAGGGTTCAGGAGTAAGCTGGGCTCAGTCTGTTGGCGAGAAGAAGAGGGTTGGGAAGCTCTCACAAGGAGGGCAGCACATTTGCTGGTTTTGAGGGTGACTCAGACCTCAGCTGGTAGGAGAAGGTATTGAAGGTAGAGCACAGCAAGTGCACAGAGAGGAAGGGAAATTGAAAGCAGTTCTTACTGTGAGAAAATACACTGACCTTTTATGTATTTGGTAAGGAAGACGGGCATTGTGTCCCTAAGGACATCGTACAACCAAAACACTTGGGTAGATATATTTGATTCTTTATAATATTAGCAAGATATGTGTTCTTAAAAACTTCACAGATGTGTAGAATGTGATGTTACGAAGTGCAGGACAGTTGGTACAATTTCATAAAAATATAGACTTCAAGTGCATGTGCTTTATCTATAGTTACACATTTAAATCTTAAGTTTAACATGGCTAGGGAAAAGTATACAGATTAAAATTTTTTAAATATTTCAAAATATTTTGACTGTGCATTTGTAAAGAACCATACTCAATCACATAACATTTCAGATTAAAAAGGCACTGTCATGAATCTTGTGTGTGAATGGGTTCACACTGGAAGATGAGTGTTTCTGAAGTTAAGAGGTCAGAGCACATTGACATCGGGAGCAGTCTTGGATCTTCTCCTCCTGAGGGGGAGTTTTAGTGTTCTAAGGTCCATGCCTGGCAGTATTACTGGCTTTAGCAGGTAAGTTCCATAGTTACTGGAGGATACACAATATGGTGAATAGAATTCACTTACATTCTACATGCTCTTCATGTTTCTCCAGATGTTTTTATAAGAGAAAAAGCCTGTTTACAACCATCTGCATGTATAACTTAAATGTGTTTTTACATGCTTGCATTACAGTTGTAAACAACTTACTGCCAAAGAAAGTCATGCTACCAATTCTAGAATAAGAGTGGGAAGGGACCAAGATGCCTGGCCAAGGACATGGACCCAGGGAAGCCATTAACCATCAGTGCAGTGGCTTAGCGCATGTGAATATCCAGGGGTGATTTCGCTTTTCATTCAGAACTTTAAGAATTCCTTTTTTTTAAAAAAATTTAACTGTACATGTTGCATTATTGAGTATGTTTCTTTAAAAAAAAAAAGATTTTATTTATTTATTTTTAGAGAGGGAAGGGAGGGAGAAAGAGAGAGAAACATCAATGTGCGGTTGCTGGGGGCTATGGCCTGCAACCCAGGCACGTGCCCTGACTGGGAATCGAACCTGCGATGCTTTGGTTTGAAGCCCGTGCTCAATCCACTGAGCTGTGCCAGCCAGGGCCTAAGAATTATTTACTGTTTGGAAAATCACAAAACTGATGGCAGCATAACTTACGGTATTCGGGTCATTAATAAAGTATATCTGTATTGGTCTGTTGGTAGCTATAGTAAGCAGATAGTGTTATTACTATTAATAATTATGCATCAAGGACACACTTGATATTTAAAACAGTACATTACTAGTCTTTACAGATACAGCTTACAAATTATTGACTACTATTTTGGTATTCTCAGACTCCTACATTATATTCAGTGGAACAGATATATTCATTTTTAGGTCATAGAATATAGTGTGCCAAATGTTAGTAAAATATTTTGTGACAAAGCACTTTGCATTTGTTATTTGCTGAAGTAGTTTTGACATTGTTTCCAAAAGTAAAATATTTCCACATGCTATCTTATAATGCTTTCTTTTGTATCAGATATTACTTTAAAAATGTGTGTGTGTGGGGTGGTTTCCTCCATGTGTTTTCTTTTGTGATATTGTGGGTAAATCATGGCCCTGTAGTTAAATTTCACTATTGGGTTAACTTCTGATTATCAGAGTTAATGGAAGGAGGGCTGGTGAACAGTGCTATAGATAATTCAGTAAAAAAGAAATGTAGAATTAATTTTATTTTGGAACACACAGTTTTTTTTTTCTAGTAGTAAATTAACCTTCTGGATTATGTTTTAGGACTGAGAGTAAAGGGGCTACTACTGAAGCTACACAGACCATGTATAAATGAAATCATGCATTGATTGACAGTGTTTGATCTTTAGGCTAGGTTATAAAAACAACCCCAAAACACTAACTGTTGCTTTGAAAAAATCCTTCTAGGTTGAGCAAAAAAGAAAAAGAACTCACAGACATGGACAACAGTGTGGTGATTGCAGGGGGTGGGGGATGGAGGCGAAAGAGGGTATAGGGGGATAAATGGTAATGGAAAAAATACAATAAAAATGAAATATTAAAAAAAAACAACCCTGATGAACAAAGTAGAAACAGGCATGGATATGTGGAACAGACTGTCAGCTGTCAGAGGGGAAGGGGGAGGGGAACTGGGTGAAAGAAGGGGAAGGGATTAGCCAAAGAACATGTATGCATAACCTATGGACACAGACAGCAGTATGGTAATGGCCAGAAGGAAGAGAGGTGATGGGGACCTCTGTAATAGTGTTAAGGAAAAAAATTAAAAAATAACTCCCAAAACTTGTAGTCAAGATGGCAGAATAGGTAAACATGGCTCGCCTCCTTGCACAACCACATCAAACTTACAACTAAACTGTAGAACAACCATCACTCAGAAATGATAGAAATCATGTTGAATGGAAGTCTGACAACTATGGAATTAAAGAAACCACATCCATCCAGACTGGTAGGAGGGACGGAGATGTGGAATGGGCTGGTCCCATATCCATGTGTGGTGGATAAAAATTCAGGAAAGGCTGTCCAGGCAGCGAAGAGTCCTAGCCCCACACCACACCCTCCAGCAGGACTAACAGGACTTTAGTTCCAGGAAGTTAAGTCCCTATAACTTCTTCCCACAAAAACCAGTGCTGATTGAGTCAGTGGGAGAAACTTGTGGAGTCCCAAGCAATTCCTCTTAAAGAACCCCCACACAAAATTATTCAGACTCACTCCTTCTGAGCTCTGGCACCGGCTTAGTAGCTTAAAATGCACCAGGGGCATACAGGGAGAAATTGAAGCGTTTGGCATCAAGGCAAGAGCTGGGGGACAACTTTCTCCCAGACAGAAAGGTGGGCAGAAGCCTTGTCCTTTTACTGAACCCTCCCCCCACAGAACCACAGAGTCTACAGGCTGGTGCCATGTCTGAAACTCCACCAACCTGGCTAACACTATTTGCCCCCCTACTCGGAGATCCCCTGAGGGTCCGTCTCACCCAACTTACAGCTGTTAACATTGTCTTTTCTGTATGTCTGGTCTTGGCTCATGCTTCACAACTTCCTAAATCTTTTCAAACAAAACACAGCCAAGCTCTGTGAACCCCCAGCTCCCGTATCTTTTGCTAAGCAGCCCCAAGCAGGCACTAGCAGCATCCAACCTGGATTCACAGCTTGTCTTCACCTGGGAATTCCCAAGTCCAGGACAGGTAGCAGCCATCTCAGATTACTTTATAGCTCATGCAGGGTGACCCCAGTTGAAACATACTTTGGGGCTGACCTTGGCCTGCACCACCCAGGAAACCCCAGGGCCTGCTCATCCAGTGGACAGCTGCAGACCATGTTGGAGCACCACCAACCTGCCCCTACACCACTGATCCTCTACAGAGGTCAGAGGTTGGTGGTCATACCCAATCCTTGTAGCTGACTGGCCTGGGTAAATTTCTCCCATTGACCTGACAACAGAAAGGCTCAACTACAAGAGGAGGGTATACTCAGTCCACATGAGGGTTGCACCTTGAGTATCCAGCTTAGGTGATAGGGGAGGCTGTACCACTGGACCCTCCAGGACACCTACAACATTAGGCCATGCTACTAAGACGGAGTGAAAGCAACTCTACCTAATATGTAGAAGTAAACACAGAGAGGCTGCCAAAATGAGGAGACAAAGAAGCATGGTCCAGATGAAAGATCAAATCTCCAGAAAAAGAACTAAACAAAATGTAGATAAGCAATTTATAAGATACAGAGTTCAAAACACTGGTTATAAGGATGCTCAAGGAACTTAGTGAGGACCTTAGCAGCATAAAAAATGTCCAGTCATAAATGAAGGATACACTATACTACAAGTAAAGAACAATTTGCAGGGAAACAACTGTAGAATGAATGAACTCGAGAGTCAGGTCTATGGTTTGGAACATAAGCAAAAAACCAATCAGAACAAGAAGAATAAAAGAATCCAAAAAAATGAGGCTAGTATAAGCAGCCTCTGGGACAACTTTAAGTGTTCCAATATTCATATCATAGGGGTGCCAGGAGAAGAGAAAGAGCAAGGAATTGGAAATCTGGTTGAAAGATAATGAAAGAAAACTCCCCTAATTTGGTGAAGAAAATAGACATGCATGTCCAAGAAACACAGAGTCCCAAACAAGATGTATGCAAATAGGCCCATTCCAAAACACATCAAAATTAAAATGCCAAAGGGTAAAGATAAAGAGAGAATCTTTAATGCAGAAGAGAAAAGCAGTTAGTTATCTACAGGGGCATTTCCATGAGACTGTCAGCTGCTTTTTCAAAAGAAACTTTGCAGGCTGGAAGGGATTGACAAAAAATATTCAGATTCATGAAACATGGGGACCTACAGCCAAGATTGTTCTACCCAGCAAAATATCATTTAGAATCTGAGGGCAGATAAAGAGATTCCCAGAAAAGAGAAAACTAAAAAGAGAAAACATCATCACCAAACCAGCCAGTTAGGCCTTTTGGGCAGTTAAATAGCATCTTTGGGAAAGATTGGAGCTATTTTATAGTTAAAAACAAGCAGTGACACAAAATAAAATATTTTTGTACCTAAATTTATTTACTTATTTTAAAAGATTTATTTATTTTTAGAGAGAGGGGGAGGGAGGAAGAAAGAGACGGAGAGAAACTCAATGTGTGGTTCCCTCTCGTGTTCCCCCCACTGAGGACCCAGCCTGCAACCCAGGCATGTGCCCTGACTGGGAATCGAACTGGCAGCCCTTTGGTTTGCAGACTGGCTCTGAGACATACCAGCCAGGGCTGTTTCTAAATTTAAAATTCCAAATTTCACAAGCTGTGTCATTTTAAATCCAGGTATCATTTTATGATATGTTGTACTCGGAATCTATAGTGAGGTTAAACAGGACACTAGTGGCTATTTCATAAATCAACCTGTCACTGTTGGTCATTTTCAGTATACAGTAGTGGATTCTGGAAAGTGGAAGGCCAATGTCAGATAGAGTGTGTGGGACATTATCAGAGCAAAGACAGTGAGCTTGTGAATAAGTCCTAAATCAGTGCATCGAACTGTGTTTCTTTGAAGTTCAGTTAAAATCTAAACAATCTTAACTCAATTTGCTTCTCCATAGGGAAATTGATAAAGTTGGGCAGGGCTTGTTAAATATTTCTTGAAGTGCAGTGGTTTTCTGAGTAAAGGATCAGATTGGACTTGAGAGGTTAAGGATGTTGGACAAGATGCTTTTGAGCCTCAACTTCTACAAGTGTAAAATGATAACAACTTTTTGTTGTTGTTAATTCTTACCTGAGGATATATGTTTATCGACATTTTTAGAGAGGGAGAGGGAAAGAGGGAGGGGGAGAGAGACAGACAGACATTGATGTGAGAGAGAAACCTCGATCGGTTTCTTCCCATACGCCTCCTGACTGGGGATTGAACCCACAACCTAGGTATGTGCTGTGACGGAGGATTGAACCCACAATATTTTTTGGTATACTGATTGATGCCTCAACCAACTGTGCCACCAAGCCAGGGCAGTAAAAATAACATCTTTATATAGAAAGTTTAGAATGCTTTCAACTCAGGCAACCTGTGGAGATTCCTGGCATATTTCATATAGAATAATAGATATTGAGGTGCTATTGAATCAGAATCTAAGATAGAACTTGGAATAGGAGATGGATTATTAATATTTTTTCACTCCTTGCTGTGAGTTGTTTAATGAGAGGGATTTTTCAGTTTTCATGGAATACAATAATGTTACTTACATAATATTTGGGTTATGCATTTAAATTCATGGAGCATTTTAACTGACTTTATGTACGCTTAAATAATAATGTAAACTGGCAGTTATTTTACATATTAAATCTATCATTGAGTGGCGGAGTTAAGTTACATACTTATTACTCCAGGATTTATAAATACCCTGCTGCTTGTAGCAGAAGTGGACAAATGTTTTCTTTAAAGGGCCAGAAAGTAAATACTGTGGGCTTTGTAGACCACCTGCAGTCTTTGTTGCATATCCCTGTTTGAAATTATACACCTTTAAACACGTGGGAACGGTTCTTAGGCCAGGAACAGGACAAAAACAGGCCAGTGGTCCAGTTTGATCTGTAGATGGTTGAATGTGGAATACCACAGGAATACTTCATTAAGTCTTCAGTTCTTAATTAAACATTTAAAAAATTATTTTAATTTTAGAGAGGATGAGAAGGAGAGAATCATTTTTGTGTGAGAAACATTGATTTGTTGCCTCTGGTGCACTCCCACCTGGGGACCTGGCACACAGTTCAGGCATGTTACCTGCCCGGGAATCAAACTAGCAACCTTTTAGTTTGCAGGCTGGCACTTAGTCCACTGAGTCACATCAGCCAGGGCCAAAGTCTTCCGTTATTAATACATTTTTTTTATAACCTGACTGCTTTTCCTAGTTAATTTTATTCTTGTTTCATCCCCAGCATAAATGTCTTGTTTACAGTGGTCTTGGTTTTTGTTTTCCGTATATGCTGTCTGTATTCTAGTCTTGCCATTTTGCTTATGCTGTTCTGTTTACACTGAATCTGTTTCCCAAGACCTGTTAGTATTTGTACTCTCCTATCAAATCTTTGCAGGAGCATTTTAGCCCACAGGAATGAAAACCTCCACTTATGTTTAAACTGTTTTTAAAAATAGCATTCACTGTAAGATTTTTACACATTTTTTATTGCTCATAATTTCCTCTGTATTGCTCTGATTATCCTCAAAACATAGATATTTCCATGGCATAATCTCTTATACTTATCCATTATGCCAGTAGCAGTGAGAATGTATACAAGAATATATTATATATATATATATATATATATATATATATTTGTTTATTTATTTATTCATCAAACTTCATACCCATGTGAGTTTCATTGGTTTTACTTCTGGTGAGTTTAAGATTTTTTTAAAATTTTATTAAAAATTTAAAATCCTGGGTTCTACTCTGCAGAGATTCTGACCCTGGATATGGGTTGAGGTACTAGGAGTGTGTCTGTATTTTAAGCCAGAACCCCATGTGATTCTGATGCTGACAGCCATAGACCCCCTCGAGAAAGCCAGTGTAGTATAGACTCCAGAGCTGGGCTGGGAACAGTCTGCGGTCTGGTTTTTGCACCACTGATTAATGAACCTTGTCACCTTGGGCAGACTTCCTTTCCTGAGCCTCATTTTCCTTTCTAATCCATGTAATACCTGTCCTGCCCATTTCAGAAGGTTGATTGAAGGTAGTGTATGTGAGATGTTTTGAAACTGATGCATTATGTATATGTAAGGTGTCAGTTTTACGTGCAGACACCTTTTCAATCGATTCCTAAGCTCAGGGGGGGGAGAAGTATAGGAAAATGATGTGCTTTGAACTTAATTTAGTGAATTTAGTTCCTTCTACACTGTAGAGGGAAATTTTTGTTAAATTTCAACCAGCATGCTATTTTTTTAAATTTTATTTATTTATTTTTAGAGAGGGAAGGAAGGGAGGGAGAAAGAGAGAGAGAGAGAAAGAGAAACATCAGTGTGCGGTTGCTGGGGGCCGTGACCTGCAACCCAGGCATGTGCCCTGACTGGGAATCGAACCTGCGATGCCTAGTTCGCAGCCCGCGCTCAATCCACTGAGCTACTCCAGCCAGGCCCACCAGCATGCTATTAATAAATGTGAAAAATTAATTCATTAATGATGGTAACATTAAGAAATTAACTATAAAAATGTAACTATCAGAAAATTTCTTCCACGTGAGGTATTTGAGATTTAAAACCATCTAACTCAAGAATATTGAGGCATACTGTTGAATTATTTAAGAAGAATATTTGTTTAATTTTTGAATATGAAGAAATGCACGTATGTATTTTCTTTCCTCCTTTTAAGAGTCTGTTTGAATCAAAGTGCAGGTAAGGTCTATACATTATAAATGCAAACATGGGTTTTAAAACTCTGTACCGCTGACACAGGATTGGAGGCTCGATGGATCACTGTTCAACCTGCAAAGGCCTGGCTGGGACCAGGCAACTTCTTGGGGCCTGTATCATTCACTCTTTGCGATAGAGCCAGGTTTTGTGTCCGAGCCTACGGTGAGGGGCTAGGCTCTCACCAAGTGGCTACCCTGGATCTGGATACTCTGTAACCTGGAGTCCCGGGGAAACACTGCCACTTAACTGACTTCAGGCTTTGCAGCAAACTCATATCACAAGTGCCCCACGACACATGTCTGAATTGCCCTTCACCTGTGTCTTTTCCATTGCTCCAGCACCTGCTTCTCCTCGGGCTCCTGAAAGTTGATACTGGGTTCTCACTACAGAACAGGAAGCCTATGCAGCTGCTAGGACGGAAGCTGACATTCATACTGGCAACAGAGGGTGCCGTCTAGTGGTAGGGTGCATTAAGAACTGGTAAGAAGAAACCTGGGACAGGCTCTGGGCCCATAGAATTTTGAAGAATTGGTGATGGTATTTTTATGTTGTTTCATGAAATTCAAGCTGTCCTGCACGGGAAAGATCAGCTATGTAGAGAAGTAGCAAGAAGCCATATCCAACAGGATCTCTTTGAAGAATTAGATATATCAGTCTTTTACTGGACCGTGGACACCACCAGTTCCCCTAGGACAAGCGCTTACTGGCCTGTGATGAGTAACAAATGGATAGATACATAGATATTTGCTACATATAGCACAGTAGTTACAGATATTGTACCTGTGTATTTCATGATGAAATGTTGAGAGGTTGGTGGTGGGGGAAGACAGATCTGGCTGTCTTCCAAGGATGGAGTGGCTTTGCGCAGTCACTTGGTGCCATAACTTGTTCTTCTTTGTGCTATCTCACGCAACGTGGTGCCATGGGTCTTAGTGCAGGTGAGTAGAGTCTCCTGGTAATGTGCATGCTGTAGTGCAACAGCTGCTCTGCTTGCTGGGGGCCTGGTTCGACTACCTGCTGCAATATGTCTCAGAAGCCCTCACTCATCACAAGACCCTGGTTGCGTTCAGAGGCTTTAAGCCACAGCACAACAGCCAGATCTGTCTGTCTTCCCCCACCCCCCAACTTCCCAACAGTTTACTGTGAAACACTCAAATGTACTTAAAAGTTGATAAACTGTGCAGGTACAATAACTCTAAGTGTTGTGTTATATTTAGCAAATAATCTGTGTATCTATCCATTTGTTACTCATTTCAAAGTAAATTGCAAACATTAGTTCACGTCACACCTAAAATCTTTATCATTAACTGCAATTTATTATTGTTAGTTTTTTGAGGTATAGTTTACATACAGTGAAATGTAAAAATCTGAAGTGTACCTTTGGAAGAGTTTTGATAAATGAATCTAGTTTGGTGACCCAAAGCCTAGTAAAGATACAGAACATGACCATCGTCCTGAAGTAGTTCCCTGACATCCCTTCCTATTGAATCTCTCTCGTTTCAGTGTCAGCCCTGTTCTGATTTTTGTTTATATTCATATAAGTAAAATAGTAAATAATGAGCCATTTTGTATAAAGGCTTCTCTTGAGAGTTATGCACGTGGATGCCTGTAGCTTGTTCCTTTTTTATTACTGAATAGTATTCAGTTGTATGAATGTATCAGAATTTGTTCATTCTTCTTTGTCAAGATATATGTTTAGCAAATATTTTCTCCCACTCTGTGGCTTTCTCATTTATTTCCTTATTTATGTCTGTTGATAAGGAGAAGTTTGTTTTGTTTTGTTTTTAAATAAAATGCATCAATTCATAGTTTTATAATTACTGCTTTCTCTATTCTGTCTTGAGAAATTTCTGCATTCTCTCACATAATAAGAATAATCTCATTTTATATTTTAGAGGCTCTAAAAGCCTTAGCTTTTATGTTTACATCTATGATCCATCTCAAATTAATTTTAGTGTACGTGTGATAGCACTCAAAGTTTATAGGTTTCCATGAATCTACATAGTTGTTCCAGCTTCGTTGGTTCAAAACACTTTCTCCAGTGGATTGCTTTGGAGCTTTTGTCAGAAATGAAGTGAACTTATAAGTGTTGGTATGTTTCTGGGCTCTCCATTTTCATTTATTTGTTCATTGATCCTTATGCCAGTGCTACACTGTATTGAAATAAATCTTGAAGTCAGGTAGTGCAGGTCCTTCAGTTTCATTTTCTAAGAGATTGCTTTACATATTCTGGGTTAGGGGTGGCAAACTATGGTCATGCAGCCAAATTTATGTGGCCACTTGAGTGATCTCCTGTTGTTCGACATAGAGAGCAAGTTTGGTTGTCCCTTTCTGTCCTCATTACCCTCTCCCCTGTCGGCAGCTACTGGTACCAAATGGTGTAGTCTTATTTGGGAGTTGATGACTCAGTCATCTTAGGCCAAACGCTCAAATGGAGATGACTGGACTCTCTTGGAAGAGAGAAAGGAAAATTGGGAGCTAAGTGCCCCTGGGACAGAGAATGAAAATGATCCAGGGTCGTTAGTTCAGATTATCAGTTTCTTCTTTTTCTTATTTATTTATTTATTCATTCATTCATTCATTTAATTTAAAGAGAGAGAGAAACATCAGTGTGTGGTTGACTCTCACATGGCCCCCACTGGGGACCTGGCCCGCAACTCAGGTATGTGCCTTGACTGTGAATTGAACTGGCAACCCTTTGGTTTGCAGCCTGCGCTCAATCCACTTAGCTATACCAGCCAGAGCTCAGATTATCAGTTTCTTGTGTCAATTTTGATGAGTTGTATTTTTCAGGGAATTTGCCTGTTTCATCTAAGTTGTCATATTTATTGATGTAAAGTTATTCATAATAGACCCTATTGTATAATGTGTATTGGGTCTATATAATTGAGTCTTTATTCTATTTATTCTGGGTTATTTGCTTTTCTTAGCTTGTTAAGGTGGAACCTAAGGTAATTGATTTGAGAACTTTTTTTTCTAATATTATTTTAGAGCAATCAGTTTTCTCTCTCTTTGCTTTAACTGCTTTGCACAAACTTTGATGTGTTATATTTTATCATTTAGTTCAAAATGTAGAGTATTAGCTGATGTTTATATTGTTCCTCTGTAATGATAGGCCATTTGGAAGCTTTTGAACTTTTTCAGAAAGCTCTGTAGCTTTGAACTTCATCTAAGGGCTACATCAGCCACGGCCGTTTTTTACTCTTATTCTCTCTCCCCTCTTCCTTCTTCCAACTCCCCTGTCTTCTTTCTTTCCCCTACCTAAGCCCAGTCATTTATTCAGTAGTTTCACAGTATTTGGGTTTTACTGATTTTATGCACGTAGGGTCAGTGTTACTCTGTAATATGTTACCTTTAAGTTGATAGTTGGACATAGTAGCTTCTTAAGATGCACATTTAATTTGAGGAACGGATAGGGGAAGAACCACTGTTTCATAGGTTGGGTGTGCTCTTTTATAGAGAGACTTTTTGGGGGTGGGTGGGTGGTTGTGTTAGCTGCTAATACTAACTCTATGCCTATGGTTATTAGGGATTTGAAAATCATGGTATTCTAATTTAGTCATTTTCCAAGTGTAGTCTGGGAACCTGTGGGGGTATCTTGAGACATTTTCAGAGGTTCTATGAGGTCAGAAAATTTAAATAATAATTTTAAGACTCAATTTGCAGTCAAGGCTCAACTACAACAGGAGGGCACCCTCAACCAATACAGTTGATACAACTAGAGCACTTGCCTCAGGTGAGCAGGGAGACAGTGCCACTGAACCCCCAGGACACCTATTATATAAGGTCACTCTGCCAAGACTTGGAGATGTAGCAGATCTACCTAATACATATTCAGTAGAAACAGACATAGGGAAGCAACCAAAATGAGGAAACAAATATGTCCCAAATGAAAGACTAGAACAAGACTCCAGAAAAAGAACTAAAAAATGGAGGCCAGCTACCAGTTACAGAATTCAAAACACTGGTTTATAAGGATGCTCAAAGAACTTAGGACAAGAATAGATGAACTCAGAACTTCAACAACGAGGTAGTAAACAACAACAACAAAAAAACCAGAGACTAAAAAAGAACCTGTAAGAAATGAACACAGTAGCTGAAATGAATGTATTAGATGGAATCAACAGCAGATCAGATGCAGAGGATGAAATAAATGATTAGGAAGACAAAGTAACAGAAGACAAACAATCAGAACATCAAAAAAGAGAAAAAATACCACCACTACCCCCGCCCCGGCAATGAGAATAGTTTAAAGGACCCCTGAGACAACATCAAGTATAACAGCATTTGCATCATATTGATTACCAGAAAGAGAAGAAAGAGAGCAAGGGATTGAAAACCTATTTGAAGAAACAATGACAGAAAACTTTATCCTGGCAAAGGAAGTAGACATACAAATCCAGGAAGCACAGAGAGCCCCAAACAAGGTGAACCCAAAGATGCCCACATAATAAGACACGTCAAGACACATCATAAGACCATTAAGACACATCATAATTAAAATGCCAGCAGTTCAAGACCGTCTTAAAAGTAGCAAGAGAAAAGCAGTTAGTTTCCTACAAGGGAGCTCCTACAAGACTGTCTGCTGATTTCTCAACAGAAACTTTGCAGGCCAGAAGGGATTGGCATGAAATATTCACAAGGATTAAAAGCAAGAACCTATAACCCAGATTACTCTAACCAGCAAGGCTATCATTTAGAACCAAAGGAGAGATCAAGAACTTCCCAGACAAGAAAAAGCTAAAGGAGTTCAACACCACCAAGCCAGTATTACAAGAAATGTTGAAGGAACTTCTTTAAGAAGAAAACTGAAAATAAAAACATTAATAATTGAATGGCAAGAACTACATGCCTATCAATAATGACAAATGTAAGCGAATTAAATATTCCAATCAAAAGACATTGGGTGGCTGAATGGATAAGAAAATAAGACCAAAGTGTGCATTGATAAGTGATTGGGTGAAGATCCAATCTGTTATAGGATAGGGCAAAAGTAGGTTTATGTGAAACATGGCATTTATTTATTTATTTATTTATTTATTTATTTATTTTGAAGAAGAAAGTGTATTTATTTATTTTTAGAGAGGAAGGGAGGAAGAAAGGGAGAGAAATACCAATGTGTAGTTGCTTCTTGTGCACCCCTCACTGGGGACCCGGCCCACAACCCAGGCATGTACCCTGACTAGGAATTGAACCGGTGACCCTTTGGTTTGGAGGCCTGTGCTCAGTCCACTGAGCTATATCGGCTGGGGCTGGAGTTTATTGTTTTATTATTTATTAATTCTTGTATTATTTTCTATATGAATAACTGGAAATTTACTTTTTCTCCACCCTAGAATATTACTCAGCCCTAAAAAAGACTAAAATTTTAGCATTTGTGATAACATGGATGGACCTAGAGGGTGTTATGCTAAGTGAAATAAGCATTCAGAGAAAGACAAATACCACATCATTTACTTATATATGGAATCTAAAAAACAAGTAAAGAAACAAAACAGAAACAAATTCATAGATATAAGAAACAGATTGTTACCAGGTGGGAGGGTGTTAGGTTTTTAGGGTGAAAAAGGTGAAGTTATGAAGTACAAATTGGCAGTTACAAAATAGTATGAGGTTGTAAAGTACAACATAGGGAACATAGTCAATATTGTAATAACTGTGTATACTGTTGGGGGGTACTGTATTTGCAAAGGGATCATTTCTCAAGTTACATAAATGTTTGCCTGCTTTGCTGTGCATTTGAAACTTATATAACATTGAATGTCAACTCTAATTGAAAAATAAAAATTAAAACTTATTTTGTTATATGTAAAAGTTATTTACATTAACATGCAATAGTTTTATTGTTATTTAAGTACATTAGAACTACTTAAAAATAATCAGTAGATATAGTGCACATAAACAAAGCTGTTTGTGGTGCTGAATATTTAACTGTTTTCAAAATAATGAAATTGTTTATTTGATATGTTTCAGTCAGATGCAGTTATTCTTATTGATGTTCAAATTGCCCCCTTTAAATGAGATTATGTTTTGGAAACTTTAAAACTCACCTCTTGTGCAAATCTCATTTTTACCTAAATGAACTTCACATGCATATTTTTTCTCTTTTTAAATCAACCCATAAGCCACCCATATATTTGCAAAAGTTCAAAGAAAACTAAATGTTTCTTCACCTCATTATGATTTATGTAGAATGTGGTATAGATCAGATTTATGTCAGAGGCTTGTCTTTTGGGCCACTTAGTCTCGGTTTTTCAGCCAGAAGGCTGCATTCTCAACTTTAGTCAGCTACCTGGCAAATGCATGCCTTTAGTTACCAGGACAACCAGGCAATAGAATGTCAGTAGTATCAATCACTCTCATGAAGCTTTAGGTTGACCTAAGCAATGAATGAAGTAGTGTTCATATTAGAGGTGGTACACTGGTATTGATGCTATCCCTAAACCGTGGCTAATCCACAAACAGTTCTTCATATCAAGACAAGTAAATAGAACTGTTCTTAATATTCAGTTCTTTAGGAAATGATCAGACTAGCTTGCCCATTCTCCCTTGCTCAGGTCCTCTTTTGTTCTAGTTGTATTCTGGAAAATATAAAACTTACTCTGTAGCAAGAAAGAAATATAAAGCTTTGGTTAATATTTCCTTCTTGCAAGTTTGCCTGTCAGATTCATATTGTCTTTGGGAATGGGAGTACTTTGCTTGAAGAGGCCTCCCAGATTAAGTTTACAAGAATTGGAACCAAAAAAAAAAAAGAATTGGAACTAAAACACTGGAGGGAATTTTTTTTTTTTAAGAAAATGATTCTAAAGTTCATCCAAAAGACCAAAGAAGTAAAACTTAGCTGGAAAGAATTTGTAAAATGAAGAGTAAATAGGATTGGCTCTACTTAGATACTAAATAATCTCTCTCTTTATAGGCAGTGATGTACTATAAATTTATAAATTTATAGTAATTACATCAGTATGAAAATAGTACAAGAATAGACACAGATCTATAGACTAGAT
Source organism: Tonatia bakeri (assembly GCA_004024845.1). Classification (NCBI taxonomy): domain Eukaryota; kingdom Metazoa; phylum Chordata; class Mammalia; order Chiroptera; family Phyllostomidae; genus Tonatia; species Tonatia bakeri. The sequence goes on along the minus strand of PVIA01001550.1, from coordinate 209,323 downwards.
GCTGAAATATACCGTAACTCACATATTAAATGTGTCTATGAGGTTATTGTAAAATAAATGAAGTTCAGCACTTTAGTGTGGGAGGAATTGGTTATTCAATACACAGAGTTGATGAGAATGTTAACTGACATGGTATGTACCAAAATACATTTAAGAAAAAATGTCAAGTTAAAATTTTAAAGCCGTAAAGGAAGCCATAAAAATATAGAAAATAGTTTCAAAGTATCTCCCTATGTAATACTTATTAATCATCACAGGGAAGCTAGTGATTACTGTGGAGAAATCTGGCATATGTAATTTTAACCAAGTAATCAAAGTTGACATCACCAGAAGTGGGACAAATTGATATCATGTGCATTCTGATGTGATGCCCTGAGAAGGACAGAGCATAACTTATGTGGTTCTCTCCCCCCTGCCACAAATGCATAACATGAATTTAATCATGAGGAAACCTAAATTAAGAAACCTAGTACAAAATAACTGGCCTGTACTCTTCAAAGACATCAAGGTCACGAAAGATAAAGACAGGCTAAGGAACTGTTCCAGATTAAATGAGAGTCAGGAGACAAGACACTTATGGATTCTGTACTAGGAGAACCTTTTCTTTTTGCTATACAGGATATTATTAAGAAAATTGACTGTGAATTAGATAATAATAATAGTCTGTGGATTAGATAGTACTATAAAATGATTTCCTAATTTTAATCATTTAGCCGTGGTTACGTAAAAGAACGTCCTTATATGTAGGAGGTAAACATTTGTGGGTAAAGTTTCATGTCTCTTAATTTAAATGGTTTGGGAAAAAACTTTGTCTTGAGAGAATGTGACATTAGAGGCTGTGAGTAAAGCTTGAATGGGACTTTTATCTACTACTCTTGCAACTTTCCTGTAAAACATTATTTCATGAGAAAGAAACAGGCAAAACTAAATTATAATGTTTAAAGAGATATACACTTGAGAGTGGACAATAAAAAACAGAAATGATTGCTATAAAACAGTAGAAAATGTAGCTGATTATATATTGAACACTTAAATGTGTAAGAACTTTATAGACTAAAAGCCGTGGAAGAAATCAAAAAGTACAAATTGATAAATAACCAGCTAAAACATGGAAACTTGTTAAAGACATCACAAAATTAAAAGGCAAAGCAGTTGTTTGTTACCCACATAGGATAATTTATAGATGACACCTTGGTTTGAGAAAGCCGGACAACTGGTAGTTTTTCTTAAAACTACTCAGACTTCAGAAGTAAGGTAATGTGCAAAGCACGTTCATGAACAAACATGTTTCTAGGGTTGGGAGGTGCTTCCTAAGCTCATGCTCCTTGCTGAAGGAAGAAAGGAGGAAAGGCTCCCTGCCCTGGGAAACCACTAAACACACAGCTGATTGGACCAGGAATGGACACCAATTCTAGGGGCCATTGACTAATCAGATCATCTCTTAAGAAACTGAATTAAGGCTCACAGAGACTGGATTTAAGTGATGAATCATTTGAAAGAAAGGGCAGTATGTAATTGGGCCCTGTGCTGTCCAACGAATAAACAGGAAAAATTGTACTAAGAGAAGAATAGGGATTAGACGTAGTGTGAAAAGCAGAAGTGATGAACTATGTGTTTGGGGGAGATGTGGAGAGAAAGCTTTGGAAACAGGTACCAGACCACCTAGGTCCCAGGTGGCTTCCTATGTGCAACCTGGGTTTGTCTTGTATTCTTCAAGGGTTGCCGTATGCTTCCCTGAACACCACCCACTGGTGGTTTATGGGGCCTGGTGTACCTGGATTTTGGTCTTCACAGACTAACTGGTCACAGTTCCGTCTGGCATAGAGACAGTGAAATAAGGCATGGGGATGGGCCGAACTGTGTATACTGCTTTTCCTAAGCCTTTACGAGAGGTGTCTTCATTAGAGCTACTGGTCTCCTTCACAGCCCACAGACACTTGCAAGTAAGTTTATTTATTGGCATTTCCAGTGCTTAATTTCTGTCTAGGGTTCTAAATATCTGCTTCCTTTATCTTTTCTATTTCTTTGGAGTTACCAGTTATTTAGAAAACAAGTGTTAAATATCTGTTAATCTTCCCTGGCACTTTTTGTCCTTTATTCTCAAGGGAATAATTAGTTATATATAATAAACTGTCCATTAGATGGCCCTCACTCTTGGAAAGTTCTTCCTCCAGGGAAAGGCTTCTTTCATTTTATGCTATTCTCTCTGTTACTCTGCATGAACATTATATAACCAGCTTCTAAAGCAGGCTTTTATTTTTAATCCTATTTAAATTGTTACCATTCTTAGATACTAGGATGATATCGTAGCCAGTCAGTCTGTGGTTACAGGCAAGGCAGGCAGGCAGGCACACTTTTCCTGTAAAGGGTCAGATAGTAAATACTCGGATTCGTGGGCCATACAGTCTCATGTAGTAATTACCCAGCAAAGCAGCCATAGAAATAGAGGAGTATGGCTGTGTTCTAACTGAACTTTAGCTGCAAACACAGACCTTAGGCCAGGTTTAATCCACGAGGTGTAATTTACTAACCTTTGGCCTATATATGATAAGAATTTAAATTAGTTAATTTATTCTGCATGAGTAAGTTGGTAAGTTGGTAAATGTTCTAGGTCAGTAGTAGTATTTTAAATGGAACAAAGGAAAAAGATATTTGTACTGTATATAACATATATTTTAGGACTGTTAGGAAGTTGCTTTCACTGATGCACCAGATATTTATTTACTGTGCACTGTGTCAGACACTGAGAATACAAATTGTGGTGAATCAGCTCTGGCCAGTGTGGCTCTGTTGGGGCATCATCCTATAACCTAAAGGTTGCCAGTTTGCTCTCTAGTCAGGGCACATACCTAGGTTGCTGGTTTGATTCCGTGGTCGGGGTGCATATGGGAGGCAACAGAAAGATGTTTCTCACATCAGTGTGAAATTTGGTGTGGGAAGTGTTCCCCCCCTGGATGGGTTGATCAGGGAGGACTTTCTGAGGAGGCCTGTGTGGCTGGAGAGAAGGGCGATGATACAAAATGAGTTTGGAGAGTTAACCAGAGGTTAGAATCCTGTGGCGCCCCATAGGCTGTGTTGAAGAATTAGATTCTTATGCTAATAAGGAAGCCATTATAGGGTTGTTTGTGTCCTATTTATGAAAATAAGGATTTGCATGAATAAATGTACACATCCATTCCAGCAATTTTTGCTCTATTTTTCTGTCCCTGAGAGGATCACTAAGTTGTATTATCACTACACTTAACCTATTTTCCTTCTCAAACCTGATACAACACTGTTTTCTGCCTTTTTATTTGTAATTGAGAATTGGTGTGGCTATTTCCTATTTTTGATGTTCATAATTGAGTTTGTTAAATTGCTTGCACTGCATATATGTGTTGTTATTATTTGAGTGCTGTGTTGGATATCTTCCATTTATGCTTGTAGCTCAAGCCCTTACCATGCTGTGGCTCCAGGCAGCTGGTTTATCTGGATACACAAATGGGTTTCTTGCCTCCTGGCTTCTGGTTGGGTTCAGTTAAGGGGGACATTGTCAGCAGATCAGAGAAAGGAAGGAGGAGGGAGAGGTTTGAATACTTTCTTCACTTCTTCATTGTGGGATATCCGCAGCCTGGCTGCATCCTTCTGTTGAAGGTCACAGCACCATTAAGTAGCTTTTGTTCAAGGGTCTGCTGACTTCTTCCTCTCTTGTACCCCTTCACTGCCAGTGGGTGGTGTTAGTCCCTGCTGTTACCAACCCTGGGATACTACACACACTTGTGATTTCCTCGCAACCTGCTTGTGCTTTGTAAACAGTCTCATTATTGAACTTTATGGAGACTGAGTGTGCCCGTCTGTTTCTTACGGTGATCCTGACTGATAAATACACTTTAAAATATTTTAGATTCTATCAGTGGCTATTATAATTGTGATTATGGAGTGGATTAGCACCAGAATGAGGAAAAGATTATTCTGACAATTTCATGAATTTATTCTCTTGGCTGGTGTGTAATTTTATTTTTAATTCCTCTATAAGATCTGTTTCTGAGTATTACCAATCGTTGTTTTAAGCATTGTGGGGAATTCAAAAGTAAATGAAGATACATGCTCAGTAATTGTTAATATAAGGCAGAGTGTAATGAGCTCCATGAGAGAGATACAAGGGCTGTAGAAGTTCAGAGGAGAGAGACCGTTCTGTCAGGACTGCTTCAATTCTGTCTGCAGCAGGGATGAAGGGAGACCTCGTAGCCTGTGTCCTGCTGAGACACCTGCTTCCTAGTCCTTGATTACTTCACTGCTCCATAGCACACCGCAGACCACTTAAGGGACTAGGCCCAAAGGTCATAATAACTAATACCACTTAAAGTTCATTTTGTATACCTGTTCTGAGTGCAAAGTATGTATAACTCAGTCCTTCCAGCATTCCTATGAGATGGTTACTATTATTAAACAGTTGTAACTCAAATTCAGGCAGTCTTGTTCCCAGTCCAGGTTTATAATTACCACAGCCACTGTGTTATTCTGTAATTAGGACTGATTGCCTACCTCCCTCAAAGAGGTCTTCATAACTAATTCCATCACGTGGGCAGCCCTTTCAGATGATGGTTTTTAGGTATCTTGGTCATCATTGATCTTTCTAGTCCTCCATCCCCATGCTCCTCGAGTAGATAGATTGTATCACTTGCCGTGTCTTGCTACACTCATACACCAGTCAGCTCCCCTCATTCATTGTCGATCTTGCCACTAGTGTTAATCACTTCTGCCAGTCCCAGTGTCCATATACTCCACGTGATTATTACTAATCAGTTTCCTGAATCAGTTAATAAATCAGTTTCCTGAATTCCTTGACCTCCTGTTTCCAGTGAGCTTTCATCCTGTTTTAGACTTTATCAATGATTGTATCACCTCTCAGATTCCAAGTTCAGGCATCCTTTTCTCTAACCACTACTGCTTCTCTCTTCCCAGCTCATACCTTCTAACTTTTTCTAAATCTAACAGTTTGGGGACAACTGTCAGGACCTCCAGTCCGCTAAAGTGAAACTTCTTTGTTGTCCAACATTCTCATCATGTTTTCATTTTTCTGAACCTACCTAGACTCCATGGTCTGTTCTAATCACTCCCTTTGAACTCTTGTCATATTTTACTTCATTAAAGCCAAACACTCTGCCTACTTTTGTATCTAAACAGCCAGAAGAGACTGGAGGGAAACCCATTATTCCGACTAGTTCATTTTAAATATTCATGACCTCCGGTCCTAAGTGCTGCCTGCAGTCTTAGTGGATTGACTCTGTTCTCCTCCTTCAGGCTTGAAAAGCTCTCCCTTTTCAGTTGATGATGTTTATTATTTTGCTAAACAAAATAAAGAAAAAAACCCTCAGAAAATAGAACTTGATACTTTCCTATCAGCAAATGTACGAACCCAAAAGAGCAATTTTAGTAGAACGGTGGGACAGAAGCAAACCTTTCAAGGACTAAAATGTGAATTGGCCACAAGTCGCTATAGAGACCTTGACATTATTCTAGATGAGTCCCTGGAATACTGTTTCTGTTAAATGAACCTTGCCCAATAACAGGTTTAGTGGCTAAGTAAATTTTAGAAATACTGAAAGCTGTATGGTCTCTCTAGAAAGTATCCAGCCATGTAATATGAAAAATAGAGGCATTTACTGAAGAGACAAGATACAAGAACCATTGAACATAGGACAGTGACACTTCAGTCCTTTTCAAAGTATGCACCCTGCGACCTCACACAGTTCTCCTAGTCGCCATCAGCTGCCCTATTGTATTTTCCTGAATCTCATCAACAGTCTGAAATCTCTTCCTTTTTAAAGGTGATTTTAGTTTTGGAAAAAGCCAGAAGTCACAGCGTACCAAATCTGGGCTGTAGGGGGTCTGAGTCATTTGGGTGATTTGGTGTTTCACCAAAAAACTCTACATGAAATGTGATACATGAGTGCATTCATTGTCATGGAGCTGCCAGTCACCAGTTGCCCATAGCCGTGGCCTTCTAAAACATCAGAATAGTTTCCATGGAGGAAAGTTCAAGCTTACTGCCAAATTTTATGCAGGTTCATTGCTGTAGTCACTCAGTTATTGTGACTGTGACGACCACACAGTACGCATGCTCATTTGACAGCATCTACGGCCCCCACTGACTAGTACAGAGAAGTCGTCATTGTTCATGCATGCGCATTTCAGTCCACTCTCCTTGAGTGCCAGGTTGCACTGATGGCATACAAACTCTTCTCCTTATATTAACAATAACTGTACTCTTTCTTTTGGACCTCATATGTGCAAAGGAAGTTTCTGTCTGTTGACCTAGATTTTACCAAAGCACTAGCTTTCAAATTTTGGCCTATTTCACAATCACCTGCAGGGCTGGCTTAAAAACACTGCTAAGCACCACCTTCAGAGGTTCGATTTCATAACTTTTGGGTGATCCTGAAAATTTGCATTACAACAACTTTTTAGGTAACTCAGATGCTGCCAGTCCAGGGAAGTGAAGAATTCCATTTTTGAAAGCCACTTCGTTTGAGTAAGAACTGCACTGTCAAGAGTGGCAGGAAAGGTTTAGGATTCTGAACAACCTAGAAATAGCCATTGTGGCGTAACAAAGCTAGAAATAAGAGTTGACTAAAATCGTGTAGGGGCTTTGATAGTGAGATAGCATTAATTTGTAGTGGATCCAAGCAGCTAGTTTTCATGGTTTTCCTTTGGCAGTTTGGCCTGTCTGAGAGTAGGAGTAGAGTTATTAGCAGTCAGTACAGAATTTTGAATGAATCCTGCAGGCTACTAATGTCGAATATCTATAAGAAGTACTATCAAGCACTCCTTGCTTTGTATTACTGTGGCAAGTGCCAAGACAGTAGCTTTATAGTTTGTCTTCTACCCATTTTCTTTTTATTTGTGTGCTTATTATTATTTTGTATTCATTAATTGTTCTTGGTTTAAAAATTTGTATGTGGTAGTTCATAGGAGTTTTGAAATGTAAAGACTACATGTTCATGGCATTTAGTATATGAACTAATTCTGTCAGTTACAGTTCATAATTCTTTGGCTTTGGGCAAATGACTACTATGTCTCTTGTTTTCTTGTTTGGGAATTTTTAAAGTAGAAGAATTAGAAACTTCCAATTTTCCTTTTATGAATGTAATTGTGAAACCACAGATCTTTTAAAATTATATTTCAGGAGAGTTATTAGTCAGGTTTTTGTCTGAGGGTAGTCCCATGTGGTTCTTTTTAAGTAGCTAAGTATTTATTGCAGAAGCTAGGTCCCTCAGGGTTATAGTATATCTGGCAGTGAGTTAGTTGCATTAGCATTCTTGGGTGCCTGCTCTTCTCTGGTGTTGCCACTGAAATGTTTTTATAATGAGACAGTGTCTTACTCTAAGGCCTCGCGGGTGTCAGCTGTTTCTGCCTTAATGACTTGATAGTATCTGTACTGAGCCTGGAGCAGGAGGCACCACCAGAAACATGTTGTTGGGGAACATGCTTGGCACATGATAGGAGAAGAAAAGGCTTAGTCCTTTTTGCTGTCCTCCCTTACCCACTTCGTCAGCAGGTAAGATTGAGGAGGACACTGTGTTTCTTTGTCTGATTTCTCAAATTTCTGTCAAGCTTTTTGAAGCTAGATACTATATTTTTTAGTGTTTTAATTGTTATTCTTTAAAATAATATAAGTCTGGAAACTGTGGACTTGTTTTTCATAGCTTTACTGAGAAATAATTAATTTAAATACACACAGGGTCGTGTGTATTTAAAGTGTCTAATTTGTAGAGTTCTGACACTTGTGAAGCCTGATCACGACAATAAGATAGCACTTTTTCATCATCCTCAAGCGTTTCTTATGTCCCTTAGTAAGGTATCTATTTGATCTGCTTTCCATCACTACAAGTAAGTTTACATTTTCTAAAAAGCTAAATGAATGGAATCATGTAGTGTGTATTTCGGGGGGTGAGTGTCTGATTTCTGTCAGTCAGCATAATTAAGGTTTATTTATGTAGTTGCTTGTTATCAATAGTTCTCTTTTACTACCAATGAGTCTCCTACTTGGATATTTCAGAATTTACCTAAACATTTACTTGTTGATAGATGTTGGGTTTTTTCCTTGTTTGGAGGTGTTATCAATAAAGTTGCCATGAGCATTTGTGTACAGCTATGAGTGTGGACATGGCCATGTATTTTTCTTGAATAGCTATTTAGAAATGGGATGGCAGGGTCATGTGGTAGGTGTATGTTTAACTTTTAAGAAACTGCCAACTCTTGCCCTGGCTAGTGTGGCTCAGTGGATTGAGTGGCGGCCTGTGGGTCTCCAGTTTGATTCCCAGTCAGGGCACATGCCCCTAGTGGGGGATGCGTGAGAAGCAACCACACACTGATGGTTCTCTCCCTTTCCTCTTCCTCTCCCCATCTCTAAAAATAAATAAGTAAAATCTTGCCAACTCTCCCCCAAAGTGGTTGTGGCATTTTACATCTTTGAGAGTTCCAGCTGCTCTCCTTTCTCATAGTACACGATATGGTCAGTCTTTTTGTTTTTAGCCATTCTAGTAGTATGTGTTGTGGGGTCTCCATGTTTTATTTTGTATTTTCATATGACTAATGAAATTGGGCTGCATATTTGGTAGAGTGGCTGTAAAATTTCCCACCCATTCTTTGAACAGTTTTTTTTGTCTTTATTATAATTGAGTTTTAAGAATTTTAAAATATATTCTGGATTCACATTTTTTCAAGTTCTTTCATGTTTTGAAGGTACTTCTTATGAGTTGGTAGCTTGCCTTTTCATTTTTTAAGTTTTTTGAAGAGCAACAGTTTTTAATTTTGATGAAGACCACTTTATCAAATTTTCTTCATTGTTTTCTTTATGCTCTTCTGTCCTATTTGAGTTTGACATCATTTCATTTCTTTGATTTCTCTAAAAAATGATATCTAGGGTTCTCATTTTTCGCCATTAGGGAAAAAAGCATAGGAGGCAACTATGAAGTTAGAGTCATATTTTCATTATATTTTTGTTACTGTTATACTTTGATAACAAATTATTTATGATTCTAGTAATTTTCATTTGTTATTTTTGGTTTATTTTTGAACCTGTGAAGTATGTGTGAAATTCTTACTGCCTGGTTCACTCTGTTTTATCGGGTGAGGTGACTGAGATTCCTAAGGTGACATGGCTTTGTCAAGGGCATACAGTTTTGATCGTTCCAAGACCCAAAACTCCCAGGTCCTGTTGAATCCCATTCCATTGTTTGTTTCTCTCCGAGGTGCTGTTCTTTATGATGCTGTTGCTAAGTTTTTACTGCATGCTGTAACATATTTAAATAAATAGAGTTTATTGGTTGCATCTTCATTTCTCATTGTGATAAATATCCTCACCGAAAGCAGTATTATTACAATTAAGTAGGTTAGTTTTCTAAGAGATCATAATTTTCCCATTATATTTCATTAAGTGAAGATGTTGATTTTTAACACTTTTTTTTTTTTAATTCTTTCCAAAGGTCTGTAAACAGATTTGGCTAGGATTATTTGATGATAGATCTTCAGCAATTCCAGACTTCAGGGATCCACAAAAAGTGAAAGAGTTCCTACAAGAAAAATATGAAAAGAAAAGATGGTGAGTGAATAGTTTGTATTTAGAGCAAAGGTTCCCCAAGTCACATTAATTATGGGTAAGATTAGTCTGACTAAGGAAGGGAGGGAGGAAGGAAGGAAGGAAGCAGGTTAGGTAGATAGGAAATAGAAATAGGTAGGTAGGTACCCATCATACTTTAACTTTTTATTGGATTTGGTTCTAGTAGCCTTTACTTGTACTTTACCTTACTTAAATCAGCAGCCTGTTCCAAGTTTCCTGCCACTTTGTGGAAAGTCAGGGATCCTTCCTTTGAGTCCTTCTCTGGCCCTGTTAGTTTTTTTTAGACATTTTGAGTCTTATAAAGCCTCCTTTCTTAAAACCTTTATTCATTTAGCAAGTATTTATTTATTATCTTCTCTATACTAGGCACTGTGCTAATAAAGCTCTCCTGTAGTCCACTCGCAATCCAATTGCATCTTGCAATTAGTCTTTGCTTAAGATATCTTTTACTTCCTCATCCAAGAAATCATTTTACTACCTGGTTAAGGAGGGAACATTGATACTCTCCTAACTAAATCTACTAGATGGTAATTTCTAAAAAGAAAGGAAATAGGTTGGACATGTAGCTAGTAAGCCCTTTTAAAACAGAACAGGGAGTATATGCTTAGAGTTAGTGTTTAAGTGCTTTGGGTTCTTGATTTTTAGCTATATGAGCACAATGTAAAAGTCAGTTTACTAAGACTCATTAATGATGAACTCTTGTTTCTTTATCAGCATTCAGTAGCCTATTTTTCCTTGTTTGGGGGATAAGAAGATTAAGGAGAGAGTCACAAATAGAGGTACTAGATAATGGTGAAGTAAATGTCCTGCTGTTATCCCAAGGAGGTGTATTTTAACCAGAGAGTGATATAGTCAAGAACCAGTTTTGGTCCTGAGGGAATACTTGTGATCTGTGGGCCAACTGTCTCTACCTTCATTCTCTGAGCAAATTAGAAGGAGAGAAAGTTCGCACTGCACCTTTGTATTCTTACTGTACTCTCAAGGAGACTGCTTTTGCACAGCAAGATTGGGTGTGAATATAGATAAAACATACCAGTAAAATTTTAGTTCAGAAAAAAGGAAAGTTTTGGAAGGTGGGGTGATAGTAAAAACATGGTGTCATACATGATTCTTTTAAAATGAAGTATAGTATACGATTATCTTTTTATCATTTTAGGTAATTTCCTAGACCTTCCACCCCATACTGCAGACTTTTCTTGTATAACCCTGGCCTAATTTTTTATTTTTTCAACAGTTTTACTTTTACCAACTCAGAAAGTTAGTTTGAATAGGATTTAGCTGGTATTTGAGGTAGTTTAGCTTCAGTTAGCAAGAGGAGTTTGTGTGAATATGAGTTGATAGAATTAAAACCATATGTCCTCCCACATTTATTATAATAATAGTAAACACCAATAAATTTGTTCATTCAAACCATAACCCAAATAACTATAAACCTCAAATAATTGTGGTTTTTGTTATGTTTTCTGTCCTGTAAAATGGCATAGTAGTAACAAGATTAACAAATACGAATTTTAATTGGTGGGTGGGGGGAGGGAGTGACCATTCAGGAAGGCTAGGACCTGTGCGTTTTAAACCCAGGCTCCTGCATACCTGGAACAGGTGACTAGAGAGCAGTGCAGCTGGTCCTTCATACAGCTTAAGAACTCTCCAAATGCAGGCTCCTTAGAAATCCCTACTTCGAGCAAGCTGTTCCTAAAACAGTGAGTCTGTTGTCGTCTAAGGAGATTTTCAAATTGTTCTTTTGACCAATTTTCAAACTAGTATGTTACACAAATTTAGCTTGCTTTTAGTCAGATGAGTCTTTTGAATTAAATACTATAAATATTATCTGGTTTTGTCCTTTGATAAGATGTGGCCATACTGAAAAGTTGGTACCATCAGTAGTATGCCAAACTATGGGAAAACATAGCTTCCTGTATTCATTGTCATATTCCATCATTTCCCATGTACTGGAAAAAGCAAGCTGTTTTATTGTTTGTGATGATTATGTAATTTGATAACAGCTAACACCTATACCAGGAACTGTTCAAAGTACTTTACAAATGTTCACTCATTAATAGTTTACAGCAACCATATCTTCATTTTATAGATGGGAAATCATAGTCACGAAGAATAGAGGTGGTTTGCCTTAGGTTTCACAGCTTTTGAGTGGTGGAGCTGGGATGTGAATGGTCTCTGGAACAGAAAGGTGCTATTAACCATTCTGTTTTCCTGCTTTCTCCACCTGCTTGAAAAGGGTTGGGGAAGAAGGAGAAAACCCAGAAATACAGAGAGTGAAAGCTCTCACATAATCTCTGTCCTAGAGATCATCACTGCCAGTATTAGGGCATTCTATTCCTACTGCCTTTCTTTCCTTCCTTTACTCCTTTTTTTCCTGTCATACCTGAAAGACCATAAAGTAATACGTAAATTTTCTTGTGTCAAAAGAGTAGCTGCATAGTATTATGTTAAATAGATTTAAGAGGGCTGTGGTAACATGCATGCACGTGTATCTGTGCGCATGTAGCTGGTACTTTTGGGGCACAGAGCTTATCTGTTTATGTATTTTAATAGATAGTAACAAAATTTATGAGACATAACACTCAGATCAAATGCAAATGAATTAAGTTAAAGGTGTTTTCATTTCTCTGTCTCCCTTTGTGAATTACTTCTGTCCATATAAAAATTGGGCTGTTGATCTTATTCTTACAGATTTGTAATAGGCCTTTATATTTTAGACTGTTAACTGTATTAATATATGTTTTCCTTTCTTTCTGTTCTGTTTCCAAGTGATACTTAGGATCTTACAGTACTTTAGTTTTTAAGAATCAGATTGTAGTATTAATTATTCATCATGATAAGCCCACTGTCTAAAACAACACAAAAATGGGTATTGTGTTTATTTTATAAAAACTAAGTAAATAATTGAAAAAAGGTTTTATGTTAGTCTTTATTACACTTTCTCTTGAGTATTTCAATTGTTGTCTTCAGCTGTCAGTTCCAAGAGGGTTTTGAAATAAGATTAACATCAGTAGTTTTGTACAAACTTAGAATTATGCTTATCATGTTTGAGTGTAGGTAGTATTTCCTATATTTTTGTTAGTTAATTGCCTGTTCAACTTTTCGTGTGTTTTAGGTATGTCCCACCAGAACAAGCCAAAGTGGTGGCATCAGTTCATGCCTCCATTTCAGGGTCCTCTGCCAGTAGCACAAGCAGCACACCTGAGGTCAAACCACTGAAATCTCTTTTAGGCGATTCAGCACCAGCCCTGCACTTAAATAAGGGCACACCTAGTCAGGTGAGTAATCATTAAATCTTTGTAGAAGCTTCTCCTTAAGGAGGCTGAGTATGATGAATTTGAGAATTTAAAGACGGTAACATAACCTTGTTTGCCAGTACGTATCAGTGGTTTATAGCCCATTAAAGGGTTGTTGGTTAACTGCTTGGAACGTGTGTGCACGTGCTCCTCTGCTGTTGCTGACACGAGCTTCTTTGTGCCCTCCGTGTAAAGGTGTACAGAAATGTCGCCGTAGCTATTTGTCATGTAACATAGCATTAGTAAAATACGAATCTGCGGAAACCATCAGAGTCAGAACAGTATAGCCTCTGTGATGTACTTTTATAGGAAAGAATTTCTCAAGCAGTAGAATCTCCCTCATGCCTGCTTTGTAATGCATGTGTATGGAAACACAGGTGGCTTTGCATTATGTACCTTATTCTAAAAAACTGAATAGACTGAAGTCATTTCATATGTCTAAAGTTTGCACTTCCGCACTTTATTACAGTTAACTGAGCTGTGACAAATCTGTTGTGTGACATTTTGTCTACCCTGCACAAGAATGGTTCTGAGGCATGGCAATATTTGAATTAAATCCCACTCTTTTAATAGTGCATATTAGAACATCTGGATAAATTTCTGTTTTTACACAGAAAGTTTGAGTGAAAAATGAAGAGAAGGGTTAAGTCATTATATTGTAACTCTTTTTCCTGTGTATGAAGGATGTGTTTTATGAAAGCCTTGCCTGCTATCTTAGCAGTAAGACTGCTACCAGGGGTGTCCAGCCCTTTGGCGTCTCTGGGCCACACTGGAAGAAGAACCGTTGTCTTGAGCTACACATTAAATACATTGCGATGTGTAGTCACAAAAAAATCCCATAATGTTTTAATTAAATTTACAGTTTTGTGTTGGGCTGCATTCAGAGCCACCCTGGGCTGCAAGTTGGACACCCCTGGAAGCAGTAGGTCCATCTTTTGTTGTGAGGTGTAGCAACTGTTGTAATTATTTCTTTGCATTTCACGCTGTACTTAAATTTGAAAGATGATTTGGGAATAGATTTTGAAAATTGGTGCATTTCAAAAAATATCAAAGTACTCAACACCACAAATAAAAGATTATGTAATCTTTAAACTGTGTTTTAAGCCTGATCAGTTGGCAGTAATGTGATGAAGTTCAGCATATCTGACTGCAAACTCTTTATAGCTAATACGTGGTCTATAGTCCCCTGTCGTAGGTCGCTCTCAAGGACAGCAACAAGAAAAGAAGCAGTTTGACCTTTTAAGTGATCTTGGCTCAGACATATTTGCTGCTCCAGCTCCTCAGTCAACAGCTACGGCCAATTTTGCTAACTTTGCACATTTCAACAGTCATGCAGGTAAATGTTTTTTCCCAAGAACTCTTGCTAGAGATGTGATTTCTCTTACCAAGAAACAACCATTCTTTTTAAAACTGAAGCGCTAGTAAATATTGGGTTGAGAGTGTTTGGTCACTCATACCTGCTGAGGTGTATTTGTAATCATGTTATGCTGTGCTTTTCATCTCAAAAGAGACTGAACGCCAGGTATCGATTGACATGACCTCTTTCCATAGAAGGATGGGAAAAGACTGTCAGCTATTTTTTTAACGTTTGGTATGGACAATTTCAGATGTCTAAAAGTACCATGTACTGATCACTCATGGCTGATCTGGTTTGATTTCTCACTCTAGTCATTTCTTCCTCTCAAGTTATTTTGAAGCAAATCTTCTACATAGTAGTTTATCCTTAAATAACTTATTTTATATGTATCTATACAACAGAATTTTTTTGTTAAACATAATCATAGTATTATTACTGCTCCCTAAATAATAGTAATAATAATAATAATTCATTAGTACTCAAATTTCCATTCCAAACACACACACAGGTTTTATTCAGATTATGTTTCAGATAAGGTGTACACATTGCAATTGTGAAACATGTCTCTTAATCTGTAGGTTCTTCCTCCATATCCTTTAATTTATTTGTTGAAGAAACTTAGGTTATTTGTCCCTGTTGAGTTTAAAGCAAGTCCAAAATTTGTTGATTTGCACCACTGCGGGGTCCTTTATCAGGCTGTTCTCTTTTTTATTTCCTGTAAATTAATAGACTCGGTCTGTTACAGGTTGATTTTTGTTGCTGCTGCTGCTGCTGCTGGGGTGGTGGTGGAGTGGACAGGCCTGCTACTTAGGGTTTAAGAGGCAGATAATACTGATTGCCCGTTTAGCTGTTGATGCCCAGTGCAGGGATCTGTTATGCAAAATTGTGATACTCTCAATTTATCATTCCTTTATTACCAGCTGAAGTATTGGGTTGGCCGAAAAGTTCTGTAAGATGATTCTGGCAGCGCTTGGTTGTCTTTATCCTCATTCAAAACAGTTTTATTAGATTGTGTTGCGACAGCTGTCATACCACCAGCATGCATTTTTTAAAAAAACCTCAAAATTGATGAATTCTTGTGTAGCAGTTTTAATACTGAAGATGGGACAAAATAAGCTACATTATTGGTACATTATGCTTTATTATTTCAAGAAAGGTGAAAACGCAACTAAAACGCAAAAAGAAAAATTATGCAGTGTATGTAGAAGGTGCTGTAACTGATAAATGTATCACATTGGCTTGTGAACTTTTGTGCTGGAGATTTCTTTCTGGATGATGCTTCCCAGTCAGGTAGATCATTTGAAGTTGATAGTGATGAAATCAAGACATTAATTGAGAGCAGTCAACATTATACCATGTGAGAGATCTCGGGCATACTTAAAATATCCAAATCAATAAAGTTACTGGTAAAAATGAAAAATGTCTTTCATTTTATGGAAAAAGCCATACGGACTTTTTAGCCAACCCAATACTTGAAAACTCTGACAACTTTATTTTCTACTTCTACAGAAATCTGCATGCAATTTGACAGAATTTAATAATTTTGACTAGTAATAAACATATCACAAAACCGACAAACTGGGAACTATAATTAATTTTTTTCATACCTTACTCTAGGGACATGAAACTCAGTTCTCTTGTTACCAAGGTAAACACAAATGAGTACTAAAATGCAGTGTGTGAGGAACTGTGGTGCCCTTTTTACGGGGGAGGTTCTGATCTATTGCCACGTGAAAATACGGATTTAGGATTACTAATTACTAATTTTCTTTTTAGAGAAGCAAGCAGTCTTGTGTAAAGTAAAAATGTTCTCTTTTTAAATGTTGGAAATGGAGGAAAAAACTTAAATACTGTATAGGTGAAACAAAAGTGTATCTGTCAGCTGAATTTGACGAGGGCTTTGGTTTTTATCCTCTGGTCTCTATCTTTCTTCTGAGTAGTTGCTTCTGATTAAAGAGGAGAGACACAGCTCTCTGCAAAATCAGGCTCATTAACTTGGGGCCTTAAATTTTAAAGCTGACTCCTTTATACTTTTTGAAATAAGATTATTTAAAACACATCTTTACTGTTTTGTCACATTCTTTTTAGTTTGGATTTCTTTGTGTAAAGAGTGCTTAAGGTTCCAAATAGTAATTTTTGTATTATTAAATTTATTAGAGCTTAATTTCCGAAGTTGTATGTACCAAAGTTTTATTCCACAGCACTTAGAAATTTAAAAAGTTACTGTATGTTGAAGACAGTGAATAGTTTACAAGCAAAGACTGATAGAAATACACAAAGCCGTCTGTTTATAAACATCAGTGTGTGACTCACGTGCCCGGTGCTCCGGTCGGGAAGCACCAGGAAATGCAGATGTGGTGAAGGAGAGTAAGTGGGTTATGTTGAGCTGATGTTTTTTCCTGATGATGTCTGAAATATATTAAATATGTATTTTCTCCCTTATGATGTTGTAAATATAAGGTAAATGTGGAATGTATGCTATTGTGTAGTATATATTCATATATGTTTGAGGTTTAAGTGATAAACTAGCTCGGGGACCTTGTTTTTTCAAGGAATAGATGTATTTCATTTTCTCTCAGATGTATATCTAAATTGTTTTAAAAACTTCGAAACTTACCTTTTGCAATATGGCCCACTTTAAATTTGAGAACTTCCTGTTCCAGGTTCTCTTCATTTGATTTATAGTTGCATTATCTATAAGTGTATTATATATTTTGGCCTTATAAATTTACTTGGCCTTTTAGTAGAATTTTCTTCTTTTTGGCCTTATAGTTTAAAGCTTTCAAAGAATATCTGTTGTCTCATAAGCTGTAGAATCATAGTGCTGGATTTGCAAGTAGAGACTAAGTAGTGAATCCTCTCATTTTGCTAGTTGGTAAAACTGGTAGAGCCAGAACAATTGAGGGGCTGGTCCAATGCTGTCCAGTTACGTGGGGCAGGGTGGAATTCTCTGCTTCTTACCTCAGACTCCCTTTGTACCAAACTGTTCTTGCTTACTGTTTTTCTCTGCAATACTAAATGGTAGCTGGGTTTAAACTTGTATTATATTTATTATTTAGACTCGTATAGATATTCCAAAATATTTTTCAAGAAGTTAATTTTAAAATGTATTATTCATTTGTTAGTACTTCTTCCATTATATTGATTTTGGGGAAAGTAAAATTTCAGCTTATAAAGAAATTGAATTAAGTAAAAAATAATGACAAAAGATTGGGGTACCCAGAAAATACAGAATTTATATTGTTAAGCAATAAGCAACCTTTTAGGTACTTCTGTATAGTGTTTGAGAGGTAAGACAAATGTGTTTTTAAAAGGTTTTCAAGAACAACGTGTGACTGGTGCCAGGTAGGAGAGCACCCCACATTTCAGAAGTGCTAGATGTGATTACCCAGAAAGGGAAGTGTCACAGGCACCAAGTAAAACGGGGGGTCTAGTTTGGGTACATTGCCTCCCCTCCTGTCATACCCTTTGAGATGTATACAGGACGGCAACTACACAAAATGCTTTAAGTTTTCCTGTTTTTTTCCCCCTACAAATATGCTTTGCTCTGTTAGTGGAAAATATTCCCATTTAGTAACTTCTTTGGTTTTGTTTACAAGTAGAATATGTGTTCTTTACAAAAACTTGTTAAAGTTAGACAAACAAAAAAGGAAATATTATCTGATATCTTTCTATTTTGAGTTAGAATACAGATTTTTCTGTGTACACAATACCATATTTAACAAAGCTGGTGAGAATGTATCTGGAACTTATTAACGTGTTTATCTTATTTACTTTGTTATAACCATTTTTGTATAGGGCTGAACGTTTTTTACATGATTTTTTAAATGGCTGTATTATATCCATCATAATAATATTCTCTAATATATTACAGCAATTCCTTCATTGCTAGCTATTTGAGTTTTTAATTTTTTCATCATAAAAACACGTTGTTTAGCTATTACATACATCCATACTCATTTGCAAGATTATTTCTCTATAGAAACTTCCTGGAAGTAGAAAGACCTGCAGAAGATTTAAAGTGGCTGACTTGGGTGATGTCCATCTTTCGGACATCTTTTCATTTTCACCACTTAGAGTGTCCTTTCCCTTGTATCAGTCACTTTCTATTCTGATCATTTTTATCATATCCTGTATAAAAATCTTACCCAGCATCTGTTTTGGCCCTTAAAAACAGGTGTTGAATTATTTTATCCAGTTACATAATTTAGAGAAGCCTAGAATTTTGCTATTAGGTTGATGACCAGTGGAAAATACCAGTGGGTCTGTTTTCCACTGTATGAGGTGCACGTATGTTATACTTCGTACTAGTTCCCAGTGTTTCTTACATTCAGTGTGTTTGAAAATGACAGGCTTGTAACAGAATGTGCATATCTTTCATTTGTTTAATAATCTTGTCTCTCTCATTTTCCATTCAGATTTGTTTTCTTTTTATTTTTGTATGCCATGGTATGACAAAGTTGTGAACTTAAAAAAACCCCAAAAGAATATTATTTTAATTAAACCATTTTATGTCAGTATTGTAGATTCGTCCAGCCTATGAATCACTCAGTACCATTTTAAATCTAAATTTTCCAGACTGTATCGATATCTTACATTTCTATGTGCTTTACTGTAACTCATGTATTTAGTGCTCTTAATTCAGAGTTTTCTTTAATAGAGTTACATTTAGACTCCTATTCCTGTGGTCACTCAAAGGGTATTGTATGCAAATTTATCATTGTGCAAAATGTTTTTGGAAATTTCTGGATACCCTTTAGTAAACTGTTTGAAATTGTGCTAAATGTGTAGGATTTAAAATCTGATTTCTGTGTGTCTTTAAAGTGAGTTCTGAGGTATAATGTGACTTTTCATAATATTCTTAAATTCATTTGTCATTTTTTTATTTGTAGTTTTCACATTCATTAACATGTATTGTTCCTTACCATTTACAGCTCAGAATTCTGCAAATGCAGACTTTGCAAACTTTGATGCATTTGGACAGTCTAGTGGTTCGAGTAATTTTGGAGGTTTCCCCACAGCAAGTCACTCTCCTTTTCAGCCCCAAACAACAGGTAGAGCTTCTCCAGCATTGTGCTTAAATGTTGCCTCTAAAGAACAAAGTAAAACTCTCTAGGTGTAGTTTTGAAAATTACTCTAAACTTAAATTCTATAATTTCATTTTAAAATAGTTCTATCTTAGAAAGCTCTGGGGAAACCTGAAATCTCTATTTTATTTCTGTGTTCATTTGTTTTTCTGACCTCTTTCGTATGTTGTCTAATTCACATCTGTTCTCCTTTTCCTGCACCTGATTCTTCCTTAAACTTCTTATGCAACGACGAATTATGACAGTGTTTTAGGGTTCAGAACACATTGGTTTAGGCTCTTAGGTAAAGGAAGGGGATCGACTGCTTCCACAGAACTAAAAGTGTAATTTTTAGGGCAACAAACTTGAAAGAAGTAAATGTTACTAGTCAAGAGTAGACTATTTAAGGATCACTTTAGTCAAACTTGGAAATAGTTTTCTGTGCAGGAATTGGTCTTTAAACATTGAATACTCTCCCATAAACTACATTGTTTTCAGCAAGTTATTGAACCCTTGTTTAGATCTTTGGCTGATTACTTTGCTTTCAACTTGAACTCTGTGTATTGTCTTAAAGATTTTTCTTTCAATTATCTTTTTTTCCTTTAACTTTTATCATTTGTGTGATTTTTGGCTGTTCAGTATTTAGAATGCTTTCATCTAGCTACAGTTCTGGTGAATTTACTTCAGCTCTTCCTCTCTAGGCTACCAACAGTAAGTGCTGCTGTCACGCGGGCTCCTGTTACTAATTTGCTTTGTGCTGTATTTCATGGGCTTTTCAATAACAGAATGTTAATTATCGTTCAATAATCTGTAAATTCTCACTATTACTTTCCCTTCACCATTCCTAAACTCAAAGAACACAGTGGTATGCAATGAGTTAGTTGATTAATAATTCCATTTTTAATCATTTGAAATAAGTTTTGTACAGTTTTGAAAGGCTGTATTATATACTTTGTTCATCAGTTACTTATAACAGATCACAGTCTTTTATTTATATTTATTACTAGAGAGGAGGGAAGGGGAGAGAAAGAAAGGTACAGAAATGTCAGTGTGCTTGAGAAACATCCACCAGTTTGTTGCTTCTTGCACACCCCTAACCAAGCACCTGGCCCAAAAGCCAGGCACGTGCCCTGACTTGGAATGGGCCTTTTGACTTGTGGGATGACGCCCAACCCACTGAGCCACACCAGTCAGGGCCAGATCATAATCTTTTAAATACATACATTACTTAATTTTAATTGGAAACAACCAGAGTTTTAATGCCTGAGAACTTATATTGGTATATATTATTTTGGAATGTTTAAAAAGGTGATTGATGGAAAGTTTTTTTCCCCCAAATAGGTATATATCCGTTTTGTTTTAAAAATACCTATACATGCTTTGCTATCACTTTAATATAAAACTATATTTATATACCATTTTGATTGCTGAAACTAACGTGTAGGCGTAGAGAACTGGTATCAGGTGCAGGGTCAAAAGCATAGCATGGAGTATGCTGGCTTTGATCTTCAGTAGTGCTCTAAGGAAGTCTCTAGACTACAGAGTGGACTGTAAAGTCTCAGCAGGATAATACTGTATTTTAGCGACCTTTAGGTGCATTATGCTTTATAAAATAAAAAATGGGTATACTATTTAAATTTTTGTATTGTATATAATAATTTTTATTCCTTAAGCTGTGTATAGTACAGCATGATTTTAATGAGGATACCATGTGCATTAAATTATTATGTGTAATTAAATAATAGCTCTTTAAATAAAGTAAGTCTGGAGCTAAAAGACCATCTATTTAAGAAATTCTGGATCAAAATAGTACATCTTAGACATTTTAAATTTCTACCTTTGAATTTGTTTCAACCAAGTCTTCACTATAGCTACAAAAGCTTATAGTGTCATATACTTGTTAGCAGGAGAACTAAAAGTTAATATATAACTGAATATTGTATAAACTAACCAGTCTTACACCAGGTGAATTATATTCTTTACTTCAGGATGGATTATTACACATAGAAATTTGTAGCTCTTCATTTTGCCAGGGCCTGTGAAAATCTAGTTTTGCAAATTATAAAAAGTCACATGCAGATGATTAAAATTGAATACTATTTGGCAGTTATTATTTTTAGGAATATAGGATTGCTCATATAGCACTTAGTTTAGGAAGGAATTATCATATAATTTACCACAGCATATTGGGAAAAGTCTAGAAATTTCAAGTGTTTCATTTATTCTGTTACAGGTGGCAGTGCTGGATCAGTAAATGCTAATTTTGCTCATTTCGATAACTTCCCCAAGTCCTCCAGTGCTGATTTTGGAACCTTCAACGCTTCCCAGAGTCATCAGACAGCAACAGCTGCTAGTAAAGTCTCAGCAAACAAAGCTGGTCTCCAGACAGCAGACAAATACGCAGCGCTTGCTAATTTAGACAATATCTTCAGTGCTGGGCAAGGTAATCAAACTGGAAATACAACAAATGCAAATTTGTGTATTAAACAGTCCTTTAAATTTGGTTGTATTTGTTAAAATCTGAGGATGCTGTGCTCTTCTCATAGTTGTATAGACTTTGAGGATCTGAAATGTCTACCATAAAACTGAAGGCATTGAAACTAATTTCTGTACTTCTAGTTTTAAAAGAAAATAATTGACAAATTTAATTTTGTCTTAGAAAGCATGCTTTACTATGCTAAAGCCTTATAGGGTTAAGAATCTTAGAATGGACTGGAAAGTTATTTGATGGTTTCTATAATATATTCATTTTGAACTATTTTCTATTAATGTCTTGGTAATTTTTTAAAAATGATTTTTACAGTATGTTTTTATGCCTAGTATTGGCCTTAAGGCCAGTATTTTGCCTCTCAAAGTGCATAGTGTAGTGGGGTAGAGCAGGGGTCTGCTTTCAGCCTGGGTTTTGTTCAGATCTCCGCAGGGCCTACTTTCTCATCTCCAGAATGAGGATAGTAAGTAGCATTGGAACCTTGGTGTTGTGTTAGATGTTCTCACATGTAAGGCATTTAGAACACTGCTTGGCACAGAGTACACATTGAGTAAATATTTCCTCTTACTACTATCTTTAATTTTTTCATGGACAACCCTGGGAAGCTGACATTAATAGATGTTCACTTCAGGGTCCTTCATTTTATGAGTTTGTATGTTTACTTGAATGAAGTGCAGCTTTCTCAGAGATGTTAAGTAGACTTTTTGAGAATTTCTTCTTTATGCACAGTCTAGATGTATCACTGGTACAGAGGCTTAGTTTTCGTTCTAGAAGCAGTATTCTGTCTTTACCCCAGTGGTGTATATCACAGCGAATCTTGTCCAATATTTTCTAGATTATTTATTACTCAAATTTACATGTGTCTCGTAGCCGACGTGGTTGATAAGTTGGAAGTGTACCTTTAATCTTCGTTGTGATGTGTTTGTGCACAGGTGGTGATCAGGGGAGTGGCTTTGGGACCACAGGTAAAGCTCCTGTTGGTTCTGTGGTTTCCGTTCCCAGTCAGTCAAGTGCGTCTTCAGACAAGTACGCAGCCCTGGCAGAACTAGACAGCGTTTTCAGCTCTGCAGCCACCTCCAGTAATGCGTACACATCCACCAGTAACGCCAGCAGGTACCCGGTCTCAGAGTTTTGCTCCACGTTGACCGCTTTTTTCAGCTGTGAATAATCATGTTAAATAATGAGTGTTGGGGAGCATAATTTTAAAGTTATTGAATATTGTTATAAATTTCAGGAAACTGAGTTTAATTTGCTAGCTACAGTGTAATCCTTAAATAATTGCCTAATTTTACCTTTCGTTTAATCAAAGGTTTTATTGCTTTCTTGAATACCAAAATTTAATTCAAAGTATATACACATCTCAAAATGGACAGTTATATACAGATGTAATTACACCCAGCGGGGAATCCATTTAGCAAATTATGTACTTTCAAGGTACAGTTCTTAGTTATGAAGCCTAAACACTGAGAGTAACATGATGTTGCCTTAGTTATTAACAGGCGTTTTTGAAATGTTTGCCCCGGTACCCAGTGCTAATTCTGTATCTCTTCAGTGTCGTACTGGTATCTGTGAATAGACACATCTGTTACTGTGTTCACATACCCTGGTCCGAAGGGATTCCTGGCAGCAAGGGGCCTAACAATGTTAGATGCTTAACAACTCACAGTTTTGACTTCTTCCTTTTAGAGTTGAGGTCGACAGACGTACAGGTGACTTACCTATACATTTTATCCATCTCTTTGTTTTTATCTCTGTGCGTTATCTCTTCTTTTTTCTTTTTTTATTCTAGAAGGTTTTTATTTTCCTTTATCACCTTTTCTGGAGAGAAATGGTAGGTTTGTAACACTTACTACTTGGTCTCTCTAGTATTAAATTTTCCATATGCCAGATAGGAAAAATTAAATACAAAGAATAAAATTTAGAGTATTTACATATTTTCTGCTTTATTAATACTGTCTGCATTAGACCTATATAATGGACTATAACAGAGTAGCCCTAAAACCTGGACACAGGGGTTATACATAACACATGGTATAGTGGTACTACGTTACAGTGGTCTGTGGGAGGTGCCTGAGACCCTTTGAAGGGATCTATGAGGTTAACACTACTAATTGTAGTAATTTTGAGCGATTCTGTGTGTTCCCACTAGTTCTCATTTGTATTGGTGGTGCAAAAGTAGTGGCAGGTAAAACTTGCTGGCACTTCAGCATGAATTAAGGCCGTTGGCATCAAACCGTACAGGTAGCCATCAAATAATCATTGCATTTCTCTTGCCACTGTACAGTGTTTTACTTACAGGTATTCTCAAGGTAGTTTTTCTTATGAATATTCTTGATGAAGCAGTCAAAAGATTAATTGTATTAAATCTTTCTCCTCAAACATGTCTGTGTGCTGTGTTGAAGCAAGGTGTGCATCAGACAGGTCTGCTTGTGTTGAGGTGTGATGGTTGTCTTCAGGAAAGGGAACTGGTTTGGTTGCTGTGGAATGAACCTGCCACTTATGTGACGGACCACCGTTTTTCCTTGAAAGATAACTGATAGGCAGTCCGTGATTATGCAGATTTGGGTATTTGATTATTGTTTCTGAAAAATAACGTATTTAAGCCTGTCACTTAAAGGAAAATAACTGGTAGTATTCACATATTCAAGCAAGTATTAGAATTTTGAAAAGTTATTGACTCTACCATGAACTTGATAGCTTCCCATTACTTCTCTGATGAGATGAGTGGCAATATTAATGTGATTTTTAAATTTTGTTTTGGTTCTGGATAAGGCAGTGTGTTGACATTCGAAAGATTGGAATTGAGTATTTTCCCGATGCTATAACATTGTTAAAAGATGGATTTAAACTGCAAGAGAGACTAATGAATGTTAGCTTTGATTGAGTAGAAAGAAGTTAACTATAAAAGTTTTCAAGTTCCACGTTGCACCTCACCTTTAGGAAATTAGCACTGTTTTGGTATGATGGCGAAGAATATGTCCACAGTTATCTGAAGAAGCTATTAAAACTCCTATTTTGTTCAATTTTGTATCTGGGTGAGGCCATTTTTTTAAAATATGTACTTCAGCCTAAACAACAGATGGGTGTTCTGTTAAGCCAGCCATTAAAGGGATGTGCAAAAATACCAGTGTTACTGTTTCCATTACGTTCCTTTTGTTTTGAAAAACCTAGTTACCATTTATGTTAGCATGTAATGGCTTTCTTGTTATTTCCACATGCAAAGATTATTTAAAATTTCTGTTTTAATTTTTGTACTTGTGTATGTTGATAAATACAGCATACTCCTGGAGGGTGTGGCTCAGTGGATTGAGTGCCGGCCTATGAACCAAAGAGTCCCCAGTTCAAGTCCCAGTTTTAGGGCACATGCCTGGGTTGTAGGCCAGTTCCCCAGTGAGAGGCATGCAAGAGGCAACCGCACATTGATGTTTCTCTCCCACTCTTCTTCCCTTCCTTCCTTCCACTTCTCTAAAAATAAATAAATAGAACACGCGCATGCGCGCGCGCGCGCACACACACACACGCTCCCCCCCCCCCCCCACAAGGCTCTTTGGGGTGTTCAGTAATTTTTCAGCATGTAATTGAATTCTGAGACTTAAGGTTTGGCAACTTCTGTGATACATGATATGTTCATAATGATCTGTTTCTACATTTATATGGCCACCCTTTAAATAGATTATCCTTTTTGTTTTAATATGAACTTTTTCAATATTTGTTTTCAGCAATGTTTTTGGAACAGTGCCCGTGGGCGCTCCTGCACAGACACAGCCTGCTGCTTCCAGTGTGCCTGCTCCCTTTGGAGGTGTGTGTTTCTGGTGTACACTTGTCCCCCTTATATGCAGGAGATACATTCCAAGACACCCCAGTGGAGGTCTGAAACTGTGCTTAGTACCAAACTATACAGCACTTTGGCATGTCCGAATTGCGAGCATCATTGCTCTTGTGCTTTGGTACCATTAAATAAATAGAGCAGGTTGTAGCAAGATTTCATCACATTACTCAGATTAACACCCAGAACTTATCAGTTGTTTATTTCTGGAAATTCCCATTTAATATTTTTGTATCGCCATTGACTGCTAGTAACTGAAACAGTGGAAAGTGGAATCATGGATAAGGGGAATTAATGCATACACTGGTTTCTATAAAGGGCCTGGATGTATATTGTGTAGCATTTTCTAGGGGAACCAGAAGACAGACCAATGATATTTATTATCAGAAAGCTCTTGTTTTATATCTTCATAAGTACATGAACAAATGTTTTAAGTATTTGAATATAAATGTATTAGGATTTTATAATGTATTTTATAATTTTTTAAAGCCACGCCTTCCACAAACCCATTTGTTGCGGCTGCTGGTCCTTCTGTAGCGTCTTCTACAAATCCATTTCAGACCAATGCCAGAGGAGGAACAGGTAAGAGATACAGACTCCAGAACAGCAAGTTTTGGAAAAGGTATTTATTGCAAAAAAACCTTGTGAACATTAGAAAATAAGGATTCTTTCTTACTGAAGCTTACAGAAGTTAAATAATTTCCTGTAGTTAGAAAATGACAGAATCAAAACTCAGAGCAGCTCGCCTCTTAATGCCATTTCCCCAAATTTAATTGGTTAGGTATACTAATTTAAAATGCATGCACATATGTTTTAGAAACAGTTCCATTTCTGGTGGTTAAAACAGACACATAACAACCTAAATTTTTTCTACTGATTACATTTATTTCTGTGTAACCTTGCTGACCTCAGTCACGCAGGTGGGAAAGATGTGCACAGACGCACTTTTCTCTCTCTCTCTCTCCAGCCATTGTGTGTTAAACTGAAAGCGCTGCTCACCTTTCTCGTGCTACAGCGAATAAGTGTCCCCTTGTAATAGTAGTGCATTAGCTTACTTGACTTAACTTTATGTATATCTAGTCAATATAAAGAATTGTAAATATCAAGCATTATTTAGGTGCTCTTTCTAAGATTTGACTTTGTAGATGCTAGACCATTTTAGACGATCCTGTGAGTAGCATTTTTGGGTGTAACCCATAAGACCTACAAGTCTTTTTATGAATATGGTTATATCTTTACATGAAAAAAATGTTAGTGCTCATTTAAAATGATAGACTTTATAAATGTTTCTTCATTTGATATTTGTTCTAATTTCCCCTTTATTGCTAACAGTGTAAATGTTAAAAGTTCATGCATAGAGTTCAAATAAGAAGACAGTAGGTATATTCTTATCATGTGTTACGCTGCCCACTTTCTAACAGCACATTCTAATTTCTAGAACTTCTTAATGCAAAAATACTTACTTCTATTTTTACAATAATTACCGTAAGTTAATTGACATTGGTCTCTTTACGGCTTTCCATAAGGCCTTTCTGGAGCAATGCATTCTCAAGTGTTTCCTCACGCTCATTTTGGTAGGTGGTCACAACGAATGTCTAGATTTATGTGGCAGTTTGTCTGCCTGCTTGTGGAAGCTTCTGCTAGTGTTCTGGTTCCCTGCATGTGGAATTAAGTTTTTCCATGTTTTAAAATGGAGTGGGCATGAATGTGTGGCATTGGATTACATTATGTTTAAAGTTACATGAAAATTTTGCGTAGCGATTTCTGTTTTGATGCTGAAAAGTGTTATTGCTTACCTCCATGGTCACATTAGAATGTTAATAGCTCTGTCGGTTATTTTTCCTCAGTTTGAATTTATAGTACTTTGAGTGACGCATTTTGATACCCATGGAGTTTGATTTTATTTAGCTGTATCCAAGTTTTGCTTTTAGCGCTTTCTTAGAAAGTGGTGTCAGAGTTCTGTCCGTGCATTGTTGTGTGTTACCAACCCTTCCATTTCCCATGCAGTGTGCTCTTCTTCACTTGCTTCCTAGTGGCTTGTTTTTCCTTTCTCTCTCCTCAGTAGTAAGAGTGTCATTTAAAATTTTTTGATATTCTAATTAAGTCCATTGAGAACTCATTGTTATAAACATTAGGATTACAAGGGTTAGATTACTTTGGGCAACATCTATGACCTTTTTTAAAGGTGTTTTTTTGTTGTTGTTTTTTAGATTTTTTTTTCTATTCATTCCTTTTTAAAG
This sequence comes from Tonatia bakeri, assembly GCA_004024845.1. Lineage (NCBI taxonomy): Eukaryota > Metazoa > Chordata > Mammalia > Chiroptera > Phyllostomidae > Tonatia > Tonatia bakeri. The sequence goes on along the minus strand of PVIA01001550.1, from coordinate 181,446 downwards.
AGAGGGGAAGGGAAGAAGAAAGAGAGGGAGAGAAACATCAATGTTTGCCTCTCGTGTGTTCCCCCCACTGGGGCCCTGGCCTGCAACCCAGGCTTGTGCCCTGACTGGGATTCGAACCAGTGACCCTTTGATTCAGAGGCTGGCACTCAATCCACTGAGCCACACCAGCCAGGGCTAAAGGTTTTTAAAAATAAAAGATAATTCTTTGTGACATTATTAGTATTAATGTCTATTCTTTAGATCATAATTTAAAAATTAAATAGATTTTTTAAAATCAGGAAATTCAGTGAACTATATTTTTTGATAGCATCACACGAAAAAACTATTTCACTATGCAATTACTAGTATTAAAAAGCAACATTATTGGCTTATATTTCACTGAGACCTTTCCTAGAACACATGACCTTCTTTAGCAAGAAATAATTCACTCTTCTGTCCCGACATGTGTTTCTGTGATGGGAATTCATTCATAGGTGATTCATAAATGGGGAATGATGGCCACATATGTAGGCAGAGTTCACGCAGATTCCCCCGACCTGTGAACGTTCTGTTCCAGGAAGCCAGAGTGCCTAGACCTGCGGAGCCAGGCCGGAGTGTGGTATTGAATGCTGTGCACTTACCCTATGTGCTTGGTCTCTTCTAAGAATACTTAACTGCACTTCCTTTTCATTCTTCGTGCATTTTGCCTTAATTTTTATGCTTGGCAATCCTAACCTTTCTTAACCCTTTATCCAAAGCAGTCTTTATTTACCTTCCAAAAAAAGAAAGGAATGTGGGAGTCTATATATTTCTTTTAGAACTGATCTTTTTAGGATGGTAACATGCCTTTTTAATTGTGTTAGTGTTTTTATTGAGATCTTCCTTCCCCATTTTTGGCTCTGGTTACGAAGCCTGCATAGGTTTTACGTGGCCTGCCTCCAACCTTGTTTTTCCTATAAGTCTTGTTATTTTTGGTATGCTATTTTACAGAGGTTTTAGATTATTTGTTTTTCCAGAAATTCACATGTTATGTTATAGCACACAATTCAGAAGATAAAATTAAACATTTGGGTATTTTACTGTATATAGCAGAACAAAACTAAAGTAAACTAGTGTGTACTTATGTGAATTGCATGGTAATGGGCTTCAAAAAAGTAGACTGCTGTTTAGACTAGAACTTAATGCATTTTGAGAAATTTTCTTTAAGTTTTTTTCTGGTTATTGGGTTTTAGGAAATACAATTTTATATGTTGTTACACTATGTAGCACTAAAACTTAACTGTTAACTTTGTTGAATTTTGAAATTTAGAATGCCTTTAATGTACATCTTAATATTTTTCAAGGTAAATGATGTCTCTTCTGTAATGTTAGGAGAAACAAAGTGTACCCTTGTGTGTGTAAGTGGTCACCCTTCTCTCCCCTGTCAGCGGCGACCTTTGGCACTGCGTCCATGAGCATGCCCACGGGCTTTGGGACTCCCACTCCCTACAGTCTTCCCACCAGCTTCAGTGGCAGCTTCCAGCAGCCCGCCTTCCCAGCCCAAGCAGCTTTCCCTCAACAGACGGCTTTTCCCCAGCAGGCCAATGGTAAGGTCTGACGTTACCTGTACGTCCACTCGAGGTCTCCTTTGTGTGTCGTAATGTTGTGTGTTTGGGCAAAAGGACTTATCTGAAGAGCGCTGTAGTGTTTTCTACCAAATGCATATTTGGGCCTTGCAAAATGGACTGAATTAGTAAATTTTTGTGATCAGATTACAGATTTAGGAGAAATCAGAGTCTCTAAAGAGACCCCTTCTTTCTCAGAATCCCCGGCGTCTTTTTTATTCATTTCTCTGTGACCTGTTACATCTCTTGGTTTTAAAAAGAAACTTGAAGGACGTAGAGTGTTTTGTTTTGCATCAGAAAATTGTATGGCATTTTTTGTAAGGTTGTTTTTGGAGGGTGGATGGTGACAGACTAATTTTCTAAATGAGTAACTCTATTATGGTTAGAATTGGTGCTTGTTTTCAGGAAGATTCAGTAGAGACCAGTTTGTGGTCGTCGAGTACCCCCCCACCCCCCGGCCTCGTGCTTGTGACTAAGGTTGAAATAGATTCAAGGGTTATTTTAGGGTTACACATTTTACACATTTTCTTTTTTAAAGTCAGTATCAGTAGTTGGTTAAAAATTTGGAAATACTGTCCATGGCAGAGCCATAATGATGAAATGTTTCCTAAGAAATGCTGTGATGTTCACATGGAAACTGCTCTGTGGGCCTCAAGGCCCCGGTCAAATAGCCACAAGCTCATCTACTTATCACACCCTCTGAATGTCAGTTAGCAGTTTATGCAGCTGCGACAAATTGGAATTAACCATTTCAGGAGAGCTGTAATATAAAAGCTCTTTTAAGACACTCCACAGGAAGTTTGTCTTTGGTATTTGAAAGAGCACAAGCCCAAACAATTCAACATTGATATTTTATTGTTGCTCTGGTAGGAGTTTCTCTAAAATGCACGACGAGGCTTTATAAATACCAGATTGTCTCTCAAAGCTGTGGATTATAATTGGTGGTTCTATTCTAACAAGGTGCAGGTTTTGCAGCATTTGGACAAACAAAGCCAGTGGTAACCCCTTTTGGTCAAGTTGCAGCTGCTGGAGTATCTAGTAATCCTTTTATGGTAAGTGAGATGCAATTTTAAGCACTTTATAAGTCGTTAATGTTTTATTTTCAAATTAGGAAAACCAGATGTGATTCTTAGATGCTGTTTGGTATTCTACTGATAAGACACTGCAAGAGTATACAGATTGAGGCGCAGCCACTCTGCATGATTCTTCTGTGACTTGAAAAAGTCAACTACATTAATCAGTTGAACTCAAAGTGTTGACAGTAAATCAGCTGTTTCATAAGGTGAAACCCGTCTGCTTTCTTGTCGAAGTGACACTTGATGAGCGGTGGTAGATTTAGTGAGGGGTAGGTGTGAAGAGGGGTCTTGGTCAGATTTGGTTTGAACCGTAAATGCCGCTTTTTTAAGAGTCTTAGAGTCTTTTTTAGAATCTGTTTTGAGAATTATATGAAATAATGTGTATATAAAAGACACAAGACAGTGCCTGGCACCTAATAGTTTTATAGTAATATATTGCTAATAATGATAGTGAATAAATTTGATTGCCAATAATTAATCCTAATCTAAACCCTGTTCAATATTTTCATCTTCTCCACACACACCATTCTTGCCTATTTATTTATTTTGTCTTATGTTTTTCTTTAGACTGGTGCACCGACAGGACAATTTCCAACAGGAAGCTCATCAACCAATCCTTTCTTATAGCCTTATATAGACATTTTACTGGAACGAACTTTTACGTGGTCACATTACATCTCCGCCTCTTGCACTGTTGTCTTGTTTCACTGATCTTAGCTTTAAACACAAGAGAAGTCTCTAAAAAGCCTGCATTGTTTATTAAACACCAGGTAATATGTGCAAAACAGAGGGCTCCAGTAACAACTTTTAACCTGTGAATTGGCAGAAAAAGGTAGCGGTATCATGTATATTAAAAATTGGCTAATATTAAGTTATTGCAGATACCACATCCATTATGCTGCAGTACTGTACATATTTTTCTTAGAAATTAGCTATTTGTGCATATCAGTATTTGTAACTTTTAACACATTGTTATGTGAAAAATGTTACTGGGGAAATAGATCAGCCACTTTTAAGGTGCTGTCATGTATCTTGGAATGAATGACCTAAAACCATTTTAACCATTGCTACTGGAAAGTTACAAAGTCAGAATTGGAAGGTTTTACTCATTCTTGAATTTTTCCTTTCTAAAGAGCTCTTCTATTTATACATGCCTAAATTCTTTAAAAATGTAGAAGGATACCTGTCTGCATAATAAAGCTGATCATGTTTTGCTACAGTTTGCAGGTGAAAAAAATAAATATTAGAAAATATGCTATTGTTTTTGTGTTTTTGCTGCAATGCCTTTACCAAAGTGGCCTTAAATATGAGTAGTGAATTGAGAACATCTTGAATTCTTAAATTAGAATTTCAGAAGACGTCTAGTGATGAACTTTTATGTCTCAAAGAGAAAATTTTATAAAAAGGCCATGTAGAAGATGTGTTAAAACTACTATGATTGCTATATTCAGGAATGTGTCAGTGGTAAAGCATTTAAATGTAGCTTGTCAGATTCACCATAATCCTTCTGATTTCTGTGCAACTTCCTAATTTTGTGAAATTTGTATATATGAAAAATTTGCATGTATGTGTATTTACAAATTTTTTAAAGTATCTGGAATTCTCATACTACAAAAGGCCTATTTTAAATATTGATTTAAAAATATTGTCTTTGAATGTATTGGAAGCAGACATGCATTAACTGTGACATGATTGCACCTCAGATTTTTTTTCTTTGTTTGGACAAACTGATATTATTAATAGGACATTTGTTTATGTTCATCTCTGGGGGCAGAGGAACTGGAACCCAGTGTTACCTTAAAGTTATAGAATACTTTGTTTAAAAAGGCAATGATACTAATGTTTAGTTAAATCTTTTTGTTAATATTCAAATGAACTTGTTTAAGTATTTATGTACAATGATGCCTCATCCATCCAGACATAATCTGGCATTCTCTTCAAAACAGAACACAACTGGGGAACTTGGAGTTTTTTTTTAATGTCTTTGACCATCCTACATAAGTCACAGAGTCTACACTGATCATTTGATTTCCCAGCCCATAGCATATTAGCAGTTCAGAAGTGGTGGCTTGAAAGGAAGAAGAGAGAAAACAACTAAGAAGAAAAACATGGAGAGCATACACTATTGAAGACCGTCCAGTGTAGGGGCAGCCAGCTTAGCCTAGACCACTGTATTACATCCTCTTCTAGTGACTGTCTAGTCTTAGGACTCTGTCATCAAGAAAAAGTGAAATGACATACGTGTTTGTAAAATTTTATCTTAAAGTGATTAGAAAAATTTTTTAAAGCTTTGGTATTAAAAGAGGTGAACATCAGTTTCCTCAAACATTTTATTCACGTTGAATACCTTTTCCAGTGGCGGCTACATGAGTGAACCCACCATATTCAGTCTGTGTAGTGTTTGAGGCTTGTTAACAACATTGCTGTTTGTGGCAAATCTGGCTGAACGTGTGGTTTATCTGAACCGTTGGGTAAGAAGACTGGAGGTCTCTGCCCCTTTTCTGAGCAGTATGCCTCTTTCAGAATTAAACGAATGCTGCAAAGGTGGTGGTGTGTGTTGGTGTATACTTGAAGTGTCTCTACTTTTGTGGGTCTCCCTCCAGCCCCCTTTTCATGGAGAGGATACTTAAAAATGTCTTTGTATGTCTATGTTTTAGATTGTATTGGGTCCCAAATAATCCGTATGTACAAAATTATAATATATAATTGTAGGCCATTACCCAGTTAACCTCGTAGGCTTTCCATCTAAGGAAAAAGTAAATTAAACAGTTATTAAAATAATTTTAAAGACTGTTTTTTCTGACTAAATTCTGAACTTTGTAATTAAATGGGAACTCTCAGTGACTTACTTGAAATGAGTGCTTAAAATGTTGAAGTATTCAAAGAAGTCATCCCGATTTACGGTGGTTTTAAGTCATCTTTGGTTAGATTTTCATCCTCAGGTGTGCGTCTGGTCTCATGTAGACCGCCAGAATCACGTCGAGTGCTGAGAAGGAGGAGGTTCTTGAAGGCGGCAAGGCTGAAGACCATGCTTCTGGGCTTACTGGTTGAATCCGGTCTTTCCTCCTGTTCTGTCTTCACTCAGGAAAGAAAATTTTCTTTTCTTCTATGGTGGCAAACTCTGTTGGTAGAGTTTAAAGGCCTATTGTATTTTCATTTTTGTGAAAATAGAAATTGGATAATCACCTTCTTCCTTCAAATAATTCCTTCTGTAAATCAGAAGAAGCATACCAGTGCTTTACCTATGAGCGGCCCCTGTCCCCAGCATACCGGTGTTGGCATAGTTCCTGTAAATTGGTAAAATGGGTGCTTTTGTATCATTTTACTACAGATTTGAAACATTTTGGTCTCAGAACCAGAACTCTTAAAAATATTTGACCAACCCTGAAGAGCTTTTCTTGATACACGTGTTAGTCAAAATTTACTGTATTAGAAATTAATACTAAGTCATTTAAAAACTGTGTTTATTTAAATCTAATAATAAAAGCCCATATGTTAAGATGAACACCACTTTTGATAAAAATAGTATTATCTGAAACAATGAGAGGAACATTATTTGATATTTTGCTCATCTCTAATATCTGGCTCAGAAGTTGGATTCTCATTGTGATTCTTTTTCTGTCACGTGGCATGTGGACACTGGATAACTCCACTGTGCACTTGTAAAATCAGGGGTGAAACAGTGAGAACATTTTGTTAGGGTTATGAAAATAGTTTGGACCTTGGGCTTGGGGACCCCTCAAGGGTCCTCAGACCACACTTTGAGAAACACTGCATTACACTTTAAATATGTGTGTTTCTGAAATAATAATGTTTCGTTGTAAACATCATACTCCCTGAACTTCTACATGTTTTTGTTAACTTGGTGGGAAAAATTGAAACTCTGGTTGAAATTGTAACCAGATTTTTTGTTTTTATATGATAGTATTTCAGTAATAATGAAATTGGTTAATATTTCCACTTTAAAAGGGTATTGCAATTTCTAGTTCATGGTTATGGGTGTTTATTTTGGAATCATTTACTATTATGGAAGTTGTGTAATGGTGTTGGGGGTCTTTCAAATAGCTATTTAAAAATTTTAATAGAACACCTTGCTGAAGTGGTTTTCTAGTAAATCTAGTACACATATGTGTGTGTGTACACACACGCATGTGTTTTTTACGTGAAAGGGGGATCCCTCTGATGAACATCGTTGTCCTCCGGGAAGTCAGCCAGTACTAGGAAAGGGTGGCATTTTCCCCTGGTGGCTTTCCACACTTCGTTCATTTTTAAAGATAGCATTTGCTCTTGCTTCTCACTAAAACGAAATGTTTTGAAATTCTGTTGAGGAATAGTGACTTTGTAAAAAGGTAGTTTTAAGGTCAGTAGTCACCGCACACTCTTGACTGTGTGCTGTTCTGGTTGTGGACTGTAGGACATTCCTTCTTGAGACAGTCTAACCATATCCCCTGTGCCTTGCTTCTTGGGCCACCTCTGTCCATACGTATGTTCCTGTACCGAATTCCTGTTCAGAAGGACTCGCCTCATCTTTGGCCTCCTAGCAGACTCGAACTATGTGGGCAAAGTAATCTTGAGGGGAACCATTATGAAGATGTATTTTTTAAAAAAAGTAATGACTTCAAAGTAATGTGGTATTATGGCGGCAGCGGTGGGTGGGAGGGCTGCGGTTTAAGCCCTTTCAGTGTATCAGAAACTTGCTAAATGGTTTTCATGTACTATCTCATTCAATCCTCAAATTGGACTCCCGCCTCCAGGATGAGAGAGGCAAGGCACAGAGAAGCAAAGCCAATGACAGCCTCTGCTCTGGGGAGCAGATATCTTACTGTTGAATTAAAATGCTGTCACTTTTATGTGTAAGTGGGTTTTTAAAAATCTTTTTCAATTTAAAAGTTTGTATATCCTATATATCTAATAAAACATAATCATTCAACTTGGGCTTCATTTATAATGTAATTAAGTCAGTGCAGTTTATTCTTTGGGGGTTTATTTCAACTCTATAAGTAAACTCACGAGGTACAACTGATTAGTGGGGCATGTTTTAAACTAAAGCGACACTTTTAAAGCGTCACAGTGACTCCTGTTTTGTTTGTTTCTTAGGTTTTAGGTTTGTAAAAATACTGTTATTAAAATTTGTATTGAAGTAGCCTGTTATATTGAATGCATCCTCATTAGTTAAAATTTTCTTTGTGTATTTTAGAATGTCATGTCATTCATCAAAATTTTTGTGTGGTATATTTGGACAAACGAATATATGACCAAGATGTAATGGAGTGTTTTGCTGATGAACAACAGCATTCTCTCTCATGAACAAGTGCTCTGTTTTGTAGTGTTTCCTGCTCGATCCTGGTGGTGTAAATACTGTGTCCATGGCCGATTGTGCCTACCGATCTTCTGTTAACGTGGGGTTAGAAGGGGAGGACATACCAGCAGCTCCTGCACGGCACTGATACGTAATTTCACAACTCATTCGTTAAATCTGTCAGTTCCTTGGTGGTTGTATCCAGTGTTTGAAGAGCCTTTTGTTTTATATTGTTAGTTCAGCAAGACTTGGAAACTAACTCATTTTGAGACGTGTACTGGGTCCTGAGGTGTCTAATCTAGAAAGACCCAAGTATTATGAACCCTGGTTTTAAAAAGGCCAGTTGTTGGGCTGATGTAGGAGTTACACAGCGTGGCATAAACTCTGTTGGTTTTCTGGTTTGGATTTGTTTTTTAATGGTTTTAAGGGAATATGTGCCCTAAAGATGGCCATTAGCCTACTACTGCCAACTTTTTTAGCCTCAATCATTTAAATGAGTTTTAAAGCCACTGAATTGGCAAATCCTGAGTTGACAGAGAAGGGTTTTTATGCTTCCTCTTACCATGGTTTTGGGGTCAGTCCTATAGGATTTGAATTTGATATTTTTTAGTGAAGACTTTTGCCAAGAATATTTCTTTTCAAACCTGATAACCTCAGTGTATTCTGCTTATTTTATGCCAGTAGATGAAAATGCAACATATCTTGGAACAGATTTTTGAAATCCACTTGTCCAACTTACAAGGCTGTGGAGTTTAATGAGATGTTACCACTCAAAGTTTTGTGTAAAGAAAAGTGACCCTGGGTAAAATACTTTGGTTGGTGATTTAAATGCCCACTGGTTTTCTTTTTAGTTGGTTCTCTGGAATCTTGAGTAGATGTTACCCAAGTTGCAGTTTAAGCAAGATTTAAACTCTAAATTCTCAACATTTTCCATCAATTTTGAGTGGAGGGACAGAGGAAGGAAAATACCAAGGAGCCTTCTGATTTCAATTAAATGACAAGCAAAAGGCAGCAAAGGATTATAAACTGATGTTTGTAAAAGGCTGTGGGTATAATCAGGTTTTCAAAAGACTTTTAGGGTTTTTATAATATCAAAATACTACATGCTTGTGATTTTTAAAAATCATGCAGTATACAAAGGGTATAAAGTGAAAAAAAAAGTGTCGTCTCCCTGTGACCACATTCCCACACCCCAGAGGAATAGTCCTGTATGCTTTCAAAAATGTTACTTTACACATCTTTGTATACATACATGCATATGCCTCTCATCCTCTCTTCTGTTAGATGCACAGTTTTTTTGTAAATTGGTTCTTTTTAACTTGGTTATCTTTCTACATTTTTACATCCAGCTCGAACTCATTATTTTAATGGCTCCAAGATTTCATTATGTGGATGTCCCTTTGAAAGAATATTTGTGTAAAGATCTTTCTACTAAAAGTATTGTTACAGTGAGAATATCTTTATGCATGTATGAAGATTACTCTTGATGCTGCCTGACTGGAAACTCTAAATAAAGTAGAGATTCCATGAACTTGTGCTTCCACTTAGGAAATTCTTCCATTTGAGAAAGAGAGGGAAAAAATCACTCATTGACTACATTAGGATATTTGGAAAAATTCGGTACCTTTTAGTGGAACTGAGAAGGCAGGCAGTGGGTTCATTAAAGGGTTATGGAAGTTCCCTTCTGTTCTGCACCTTTCTTGTCCCTATCCACGACACTTGGCCAATTCTGTATTTACCATTAGTCAAGGACCACGTTTGCTTTCTGGAATAGTTCATTTACAAGGAATAATGTAAGCTCTTAATAACTGCTGGAAAAAGGGCCTTAACACTTGAAAGACTAGAAGTAGGGAGCCAGACAACTCACCGGGAAGTCGAGAAAGAACGAGGCCCTTTCATGTCTTGGAAGTTGTATTAAAATGTGCCGAGATCTGCAAAGACCAGACTTCATGCAGGAGGTGGTTCTGGGTGTTGGCTGACTGAGCGTCAAGGCTGAAAGAAGGGTTCATTTCTAAACCCCTTTAGTACGGTAGATGAATTCGATCAATAAGCATTTGTTCATGGTGGATTATTGTTGGAAGAACATTTTCAAAATAAAGATTCCTGAGTGTGTGAGCCAAAATAGCTGCTTCTGTCACATAATTTAAGACATCTGGAATCTGGAAAGAAGAACCATTTGCCACTCTCATGTATTTCTGTAAAAGCTTGTCTACTTTCAGCCTAACCTTTTTGTTCCATTAATCATATATTAATAACTGCTTTTGTCACTATTTCATCTGCTTCTTAAATTACAGAATATTTTTAGAAAAGCATATTTGTGTTATTGAACTTCCAGTATTGATTCCCCTTTGCCCCCCGCCCCCAGCCCCAGACATTTTTTGTTGATACACATACTGGTCTAGCTTGGTTTTAAGACAGTATTTTCATTGTAATTGGACTTTACCTAGTCTCTGACCTGTAGAAATTTAAAAGGTAAACAGTGAGCTCTCCCTCAGTTTTCACATCCCTAATGTTATTTCCCGGAGGGTAATAGTCACAATTATTTGTTGTACATCCATTCCAGTTCTGCAGGTTTTAAGTGATTTTCATTAATCATTCTCAGAACCCAGGGAAAAGTGCTTTCCTTATAATCAGCGTTTCTACCACCACTATATAAGTCTTTAGTCTCATTTAAAATGAGAAAAAACTCAAGTTCTTTTTATCCTTTTTTTCCCTTAAAAGGTATGCTGTTTTTACTGAACTTGAGGCTCTGAAAAGTAGTGAACCCCACGTTCCAGTTTTAAGTTCTGTTGTTAATGCATTTGGGCAGGTAATGTAGGTGCTTCCGGTTACTCGACTTCAGTATGGATTCTCCCCCAGTGGTAGAACATGAGTCTCAGCCGTTTGGAATACATGTTCAAATTCAAGTAAATTCGCTTTGACATTTGCTGTTAAACATTCAGAATAATAGTTGGTGGGTAGAACAAATGAAACTGGGTTTTCGTAGATAAAAACACCAGCTCTCACCATTATATAGTTTAATATTGTGGCCACTACTAATTATCAGTCTGTGACGTGCATGTCCTATAATTGATGTCACTTAATGGCAGCTTCCAGGAAGTAGTTGTCACAGGAGAATATTCAGGTATTTACTTGCCCATGATTATACACCCGAGTGGTGGAGTAGAATTCTATCTAACTTGACATTGTATTACTCCTTCAAAGCTCCTGATTTCAGCAGTTTTAAGGAGAGTGGTGTTTATAAAACTTGTTTCACCAACTTTAATGGAAATTATAAAAGAAAAAACTACTCAAGCCTTCCTTTCCAAAATGATCTAATCTTGTTCTCCATGTTTGTTTTTGCCCATAGGACATCTTGCATCATTAACATCACCAGTTAGTTCTTAATATTGTATTTTTCCCACATAAGTTTTTTCCAAACTGGGAATACATTTTTTTCTGACTGTGAAAATAATAAATGCTTATAAAGAATTTGACAAATATTTTTTTAGAAATGAATCCTCTGCAAACGTAAGTACTGGCTTGTGTTCCATGTACAGTCAACTTAAGGACCTCTTGCAGAACAGGGTCCTGCTATGCTTACTATTCTGTAACCTTTTTCCTCTCAGTACAGCTCGGGTTTTATTTTCAAATACAGATAGATCTACATTCTCTTCCGGTGACGTTTTACTGAGTGGGGTTCTCACTCCTCTGATGAACATTACGGTTGTTTCCGACTTGCCAATGTCAGAAGTGTTACCAGTTCTGCACACAGTTTGCCATCACGTCTTAGAAGTGGAATCGCCGAGTGAACAACGTACAACATCTCAGTTTTCTCTGTGGCGATGGAGTCTTCATGGTCATTTATCATTTTCTTTACATGTTAACTGAATACCTTGTGGTGTATAACCTCCATTTGTGTTATATCTTGGAATAAATTCTTACAAAATCACACTATTAGCTTACAAGCATTAACATTTTGTCCTAACAACTAAATTGCTATTTAAAGGGAGTGTGTTATTTTTCCAAATACCAAATAGGCGTGTAGGTCATTTTTTACTCCAGTCTCTGGTGGTCAGAAATTTCCAGAAATTCTTTCTAATGAGTGCTAATTTAGGGGATATGAAATAATGGCTCGTCTTACTTCCTTTGATTACTGCTGTGAGTTTTCCCATGTTTTCCTAATGACATTTTCTCAGTTATGAATTGTTTTAAAAGTTAACATACACATAGCAGTTGGATCACTGAAATTTATATTTTTATTCATCACATTCTATATTGTTTTGGAATTAGGCACACACGAGAATTTTTCTATTTGCTGATGTCACTTTTAGTTTGAATAGCCTGGTATGTCATTTCAAATCTAGAAAGTGCTTACAACTTTCCTTCCACAGTAATGCTTTTAACGAGAAGGCTTGCTTACTCAGACCCTCCATTCGAACCGACCATTATTTAGGCTCATGCACTTACCTTTCTCCCCTCCCCTCTGTTTCCTGCACACAGAAATGACTGTGTTTCAGTGGGTTAGTTTTATTACTGTGATGGGTTAGTCTAGTTGTGGGTGTTTATTTTTATTTTATGCATGGGGGGTTCTTGAGTTTCAATTGCTGTTTTTACCATTTCTGCAAGTTTTTGACCCTTGTCATCTTCAAATGTTAATTGTACTGTACGCTCTTCTGCAGTAACATTTAAAGTTTTTAAGACAAGTTTTAATGAAGGAACTAAATAAAATTTAGTGGAATTCTAGAAGAATTTTAAACATTTAAGGTGTTAATAGTTATAAATAACAATTCAGACTAAGTTTCCATAGAGTTACCGCAATAATTATAAATTTGTCGAACATGCTAGTTGTGATTTTAGAAAAGCACAATTCCTTTCAAACTTCACTATTCTTTTCTAAATAGATGTGGGCAGCTCTCAAAGGGAGAAGAGGAATTGCCTGGCCTTCTGGGTAAGCTGGCCAGCACCCTGAACTGGGAGTGAATTTTAGATCAGAGAAATTTCCAAGTAAATCCAAATGGACTATATAGAAACTTTGACAATTTCGGTTTTATTTGGTTTAGAAGTAATACCTTTTAAAACACCAAACAGTTTTTCCTTTTAAGTGACGGTTGAGAACTGCCCGTGTAGAAGTCAGAGTAAGTGTGTGTCATGGTCACGGCAGCCCCCGTTCAGCGAGTGGTTTTGAACGGTACTCCCTGTGATTCTCGCAACCTTACACCGTGATTTCTGTTACACCCAGCAAAACAGCAGAGGCGGTGCTTTAGTTGCTCAAGGAAGCGGCAGAGCCGAGCCTTGAAAGCAGCACTGACTTGGGTGTTCAGAACCTTCCCCCCACAAGGCCCTCCAGGACCTGTGGGGGGAAGGTCAGCAAGAAGAGACAGGTGGGACCTGGGTGAGACAGGCAATTGGAGGCTCCCACTCCCTCCTCTGAACCTGGGGCATGAGCTTGACTTGCTTTCACTTCTACAAGCTGCACAAGGACATGGCCTTGACTTAGTCATGGTAAGGGGCCTCTGGACTGGTGCATGACTGAGGCCGCTGTAGTCTTAAGATCTGGAAGGTGACTGCAGAAAACAGCTCGTCTTGTGTTCACCCAAGACCAGCCTGGCATGTAAATTCCCTTGCCTGTTATACCTGCCACCTACCAACTTGGAATGGTCTGCCTCTTTTTCTGTCTTTTCTGGCCTCAGTGTGCAGGGCCCTCTCTCAGATTTCCCTCTGGAGGCTCCTGAGCATGAACTGGTCACCAGAATGGGGAAGGTTCCCACATATACCTCAGTGCAAACCAAGGGCAGGGAAAGGTGTCCCTGCCTACTGCAGACAGAAGGGAGGGTTTGTGTGTAGGCGGGGCTGTGGGACATTTTCCTTGGAACATTTGATTTCGAGTGTGTGTAGGGTGCTTGTTGCAGCTGCTTCCAGGTCCCTAGGACATGAAGAACTTGCAGAGCAGAGCCAAGTCAACAACAGATCTTCAGTTGGTGCAAAGCAGAATTCGTTTGGAATTCTCTGCCGCACATACCGCACCCATTAAAGATGGTTTGTGGTCGTCTGCTACTCAGGGTGTGCTCTGAGGGCGCCTGCCCTGGACACCGCCTGGGGGCTCCTGAGCCAGGCCAGTTGTGTCCCAAGGTTACGGAAATCAGAGTCTGCGTTTTAACAGATCCCCGGTGATTTGAATGCGTGTTCAAGATCAACACACACTGATTTGGGTCCTATCTACGTTAGATGAATAATTTTTGTGTCTAGTATTTCAAATCTCAAAGTTAATATGTGATGCTCACGTTGCTTAAGGGAATCTTTAAAAGGTAGGTTAAGAAAAACCCATCAAAAGAAATAATGTAACAGCACATTTAAATTGAGTTCCCTTTGAAGCCTGCTTAGTGTTAAATGTGTTTCTGGGAATTAGGAGTGAGTGCGGAGGCTATTTTATTATTAGAAAAGGAGTTGGTGGAGAAATACACCCATGCTGCCCTCTCAACACAGGGCAGCCCAGGTGCTGAAGCTGGGACAGGAGGTGTGCGCGTGGGGTGGGGCTGGCCCCTGCAGCATGCTGTGGCCGAGGCAAAAGGAAGCACAGGTTACACAGTTACTGAGGCCGGTCCCTGGACTGGAGCGGGAGCACCTAAGGCCACCCCGAGTATTTCTTGGTGGTGCTGGTTGAACCATGTCCCTGTTGGAGCCCTGGGCTCAGGAAAGCTGTGGTGGCCTAGAGGATGACAGTACGTGTCACCCCCCCACCCGGCCCCCCGAAACTTATTATACCCTAACCATTCAGCCTAGAGCATTCAAAGGCAGTCACTTCACAGGTCACCGATCTGTTGGTTTTCATCTTTAGAAAAGTAAAGTGTGCCTTGAAGAAAACTTTGGAAGAACCCCCCCTCCCCAAGTAACTATTCCACTGAGATCACTGGTATCAACATTCGGGTGTACAGTTTTTCTCAAATATATATATATTTTGTATACAATTTATGCAGTTACTACATCATCTGCTTTTGAACTTTGACAGTGGGTAAGTACCTTTCCCCATCATTATGTGGTGTGCAGTTATTTTTAATGGCTTATGGTATCTGTCTCTTTTTGGTCAGACCATAAATGTCCACTGGTCCTGTTGATTGGGAGTCTGCAGCCCCTACATGGCCTGGTAGTATAGATTTTAGACTTTGCAGGCCATGTGCCCTCTGTCCTGACTGCTGGGCACTGCCTTCCTGGGAAGCAGCCACAGGCAGTATGTGGGTGAGCAAGCGTGGCTCTGTCCCAGAGAAACAGCTCCCAAGATTGGGCCTGCGAGGGGTAGTCTGCCCACCCTGTTCTAGCTGGACCTTTAGGGTGTTTGCGTTGTCTGTAATGTTTTTTAAAAACTTTAGGATTTTCTCTATTCAAGGTTTTATTTATCTTTAGAGAGTGAAGAAGGAAGGGAGAGAGTGGGGAGAGAAACATTGATGTGTGGTTGGCTCTCACGCACCCCCTACTGGGGACCTGGCCTGCAACCCAGGCATGTGCCCTGACTGGGAATCAAACCAGCAACCCTGTGGTTTGCAGGCCCATACTCAATCTACTGAGCTGCACCAGCCAGGGCAAATTCTCTCTAATCTTGAACCATATTTCAGTGTCATTGCCCAACTATAATTTTGTTAATCTCTGGAAAGGATGTTTCTGGGCCAAAAGTTATACAAAACTAAATTAAGTGTTCATTCCTCTGGAACATTGATAATATCAGTTATTTTTAAGAATCAGTTTGCTAATTTGATCAATTTCTCCATTAGGTCCAAGATGTTCTCTATTGTTTCATGTTTTGTTTCTTGGATTGCTAGTGAAGTTAATCGTCTTACACTTTGTGAATTACAGTTTCCTGAGGTCTGCCTCTCTTTTCTAGCATGCCCATCTTTTAAAAAGTGTTTTGTTAGAACCTGGTGTATACTGACATTAAGTAAAATCACTTACGTATTTAGCAACTATTTCTCCTACTTTTTTTTTTTTTGTGTAGAGAAATTCTATGTTTCCATAGTCAAATCTATTAATCTTTTCTATAGTTTTTAACTTGGAATTTGTGCTCAAATCCTTAACCAAACCGGTTATATAAATGTTCCCCTGTATATTCACATAGCGTTTCTGTGACTTAGTTTTTATGTATAAATATTCAAGGTTGATAAAATTTTTGAACTTTGGATGAAGGCTATCAGGAGTAGTAACACTGGAGAGAGAGATGTTGGCCAGATAGCATCCTGGTTCACACGGAAATTTAGAAGCCGAGGATAAAAAGCTATCCGAAGCCCAGACATCAGCAAGCACCGTGACCTCTTGCAGCGTAGCGTGAGCTCAGCTCTGAAGGTTAAAGTACAGAAGAGAAGTAAGGGCAACTTTACATCTACGGTGATGGCTCCAATCAAAATGATGGACAATAGTGTTAGTGCAGGTGTGGGGAAATTGGGAGCTTCACACACCACTGGTGGGAATTTCAAATGACGCATTTGCTTTGGGGAGCAGTTGAGCAGTTTCTCAGGAAGCTCCATGTAGAGTCACCCTGTGCGACCCAGCAATTTCACTGTTAGGTGTACGCCCAAGAGAAATAATGACACGTCTGCACAAAAATTTGTACACGGATGCTCATGGCATTATTGCTGATGGCCAAAAAGTGGGAACAACCCTCCATTGACTGCTAAATGGATAAACAGAATGTAGTGCAGCCATAGAAAAAGGAATGAAGTATTGATTCATGATGTAATCGGGATGAACCTTGAAAACACTATGCTAAGTTAAATACGCCAGGTATAAAAGACTGTGTGTGTGTGTGTAAATATAAATTCCATTTACACAGAATGTTCCAAACAGGCACAGAGAAAGTAGTTTAGTGGTTCCCAGGGCATGGGGTGTAGGGGTTTGGGGTGGGGAGGAATAAGAAATGCCCATTAATGGATAGAAGGTTTCTTTGGGGGGGGGGTCAATAAAAATGTTCTAGAATTAAATAGTTGAATTTTGTAAATGTACAAAAGCATTGAGTTGTATACTTCAAAAGGGTAAATTTCACGGTATGTGAGTTATATCTCAATTAAAAATGCAGAAGTAAGAGAAAAAGGAACACGCACGATGTGTTATCCAAATACCTGACCTCCTCTGCTGGAATCCAGAGACTTCATCGGAATCCCTAACATCAAACCAATGCTGGCAGGTGGTAGGCACTTTTTTTTTTTTAAATTTGTTTTAACAGTTGACCAAACGAATGAAATACATACGTCATCCTACACTGAATTCCTTGACTCAGTTCCTGGGGGGTGCAGAACTGGGTCCTGTGACTCATTCCCAGGGATGAGGCGGCTGCCGTCCCCGCCAGTGGCTGCACTGTGTCCCTCGCTGGAACGGCTCCCGCCAGCAGCCATTTACTAAATGTCACCCGCTTGCTCAAGTGAAGTCATGACGAGCAGCCTGGTCATCGTGCGTTATGTTCCAGCACCTGATTGATGCTTGTTCTGAGACTTCTCGTGGGATGCCGTGATCAAGGGTGTAGAAACCAGATGGGATGTTCCTGCAATGAAAGAATTGACTGCTTCCGCTAAGTCCTGTGTGGGTAGAGATAGCAGCTGGAGGAGTGGGGAGAGGAGAAGAGAAGATCCAGGTGTTGCGGTGAGAAGAGCAAAGGGCGGAGTAACCAAGGAACAGATGGAAAATCACCCCGCCCCCCTCTTTCCCCATGTTTAGAAAGTACCTGATACCTACATTTTCCTGCTACTTTTAAAGGGATAGAAAGCTGACACTGTTCAAATCAAGAACGGGTTTACTTGGCCTTCAGATATTCCTGATACATTGGTCTTTCTCACCCGGAGAGAATGAACAGCGCTAGAAGTGACTGCTAAAACGATCAAGGGCACCCGGCCATCCTGCCCGCACTTACCCTGTTCCGCCCGGCCAGTGCCGGGTCTGTGCCTGCTAGCGTTGGAAGGGCAGTAACTATGGCATGTCACAGAATCGAGTCTGGATTCACATGCCAGCCTCACACCCCAGAAAACCTCACCCTGTGGCAGGGTATTAATTTCTCTGAATGTTAGTTTTTCCCGTTGTAAAAAGGGAGGCATGATACTGATTTTTCAAGATTGTTATTAGAATTAAATGAGATTGATGTATGTATACCCTCAATAAGAGATAATGATTTACATCCTCATTATTGTCACCATGGCTTTTATTTTCGAGCTTTTTGTTTGTTCAGAGTCTCAGTTTCTTTTAGATCTGGCCCAATTTTTAGGAATAGAATTTGGGTCTATATCCTCATTAATTTAAATTGCAATTCTAGCATTATCTACTTAACCTCTCATCATGAAAGTTCCTTTGAAATCAATTTACACAGTCATTGTACACATCAAGTTAGTAACAACAAAATCTTCAGATCAAACAAAAATAACTCCTGCCTTCTTTAGACAAATCGGTAATTTCCTTAATACCTGTGTATCTAGGGAATACTTTTAGTGAAAATGGACCATTCTGTATTATCACTGAACTCACAGAAAAATTAGGAGCTAGAAGGGACCCTTGATGGAGTCTGAGGTTTACCGACACCAACAGGTGGACCGGTGTGCAGGGATATGGACAAAACCATATGTCACAGTCTGTGTTCCCACTCAGTGCTGGTTCCCAGGCCTCAGCTCCTGTGTTAAGAAAAAGACAAATTAGTGATCCTGGTCACTAGCCCTTACAGTTTTCCTGAGAGTTGTCCCTTCACTTACCTGTTTGAACTCTCCAATGTACACCTTCCCCATCGTGTCCTCATGACCCATCCTTGCTCATCAATCTTACAACACCCAGGTTCTCTTCTGACTTCAAGTTCAAAGGCTTCGTAGAGCTGCCAGTGGCAATTATAGCCTCCCACTCTGTATTCCCACAGCCGCGTGAACAATTACAGATCCGGTTATTTCTGGGTGAAAGCGCTCAGCCCTGTGTGCCATGGCTCCCACTGAGAAGTGTGTGATGAGGACCAGCTCCTGGGAGGTGGGCAGTTTCCCAGACACCTGCTTTGTGTTCCTTTCAGTGACTCTGCGTTTCTGATTCTTTATTCTCTTCTGTGTTGGAACAACTCAAAGGAAAAAAGAATATCCATTAATATCCTCCCCAAAAAGCAGTCAAAAGCTATTTTGAAGACCTTGGTTTCCAGGGAATAGGCATGTCTTTGTTCTTGTCTTGGTCCTGCCGGCAAACCACCTCAGCCCAGGATCCGGAGGCTGGTGATGAAGGGCACAGAGGTGGTGCCCCCGGGGCAGGGGTGGGTGGGGTCAGTGTGTGTGTTGGGGGGGTTGGGGGCAGGTAGTTCCCTCTGAAGGCTGAATCTCCTCCACCTGTTGAAACACACTGAGACACTGATATGGGGAGACTTAGGAAATATTCTGATAAATTAGACATTTTAGGCACCTTGTTCTAAAAGATTTCTTTTTATTGCCCAACTCTTTGGCCTGTATTTTTCTTTTTTGGTAGCTCAATTTTGCTTGTATCTAATTACTTTTTTTGTAGCAAGCAACAAAAAACAATAGCAGCAAAAAGTCTACATGAACTGGGAGATCATCTTAATGTCTTTTTATAAGAGTAATGGCATGATTTTTTAATAGCATGCATTAAAAAAAAAGTCTGCTTTTAAGGTAACATCATTTTCTGAGTTTTCATCACCTGATCTGATGACCTCCAGCAGCTTGGGAGACCGACCCCTGAGGTCACCTGGGTATTCCTTATGGAAATAATTGATTTTATTTTGAATGAACTTTGTTGTATTGTTGTTATGCTTTCTTTTATCTGTTTTAAATGATATACCTTTTTTTAAAAAAAAGTGTTTCAATTCATAGGCTTTCTAGGAGACACTTGTGTTTTTGGTTTGCTGCTTTGCTCCTTTGGTGAATTTTCTGTGAAGAATGTCCTTGGCCCGAAACCTAATGACACGGCTGAATCGCACACTCCACCGAGATGGGAAGGGTCAGGACCTCTGTGTCCGACCCTCATGCCTCACGTAAGACACAGTTCGATACCCAGCTGCACCAGCCCTGTAAATGGCTTTAAATGGATTCTTGGTGATGTGACCACCTGGTGTTATCCCCTGGAAAGAGGATGAAGTCATTCATTCATCAAATATTAATCGATGCCTTATACTGTGAAATGGTCTGGGAATTCAAAACCCAGACCATGTGGTTCCTGCCCTCAAGAACGGCGGGGTCTGGCAAACAGGCACAAGCATGACAGCGTCAATGTAACGGTCAGGGTGCAGAAAAGCCAGGTGCTCGCTCAGGTACGGGGTGATGGAGTCTGCAGATACACTTCCTTTTACGTGTTCAGTGGCCTTTTCAATGGAAGGTTTAAGTCCAGGGCTTGTCTAATAAACTTTATTTTTTAGTGAACTTACCGGGGTGACATTGGTTAATAAAGTTATATAGGTTCCAGGGGTACAGTTCTATAACACATGCTCTGTATACTGTGTGTTCACCTCCCCAAGTCCAGTCTCCTTTGCTGGAGTCCAGCTCCTGCAGGTCCAGGGAATCCCTATGGAAGGAATGGCGTCAGCGAGGAATGACAGGGGGCTTGGTGCTTTTAAGCTCACCAGCCGGGCATTTCTGCCTTGCTGGGGTGAATGCTTTATTTTTATACTTTGGGGTAAGCATATGTGGCAATGTGGGAGCAGAGAAAAAAAATTGTTTTCCAGAGTACATTTTGTCATTGTTTTGCAGAAATTAATACATGTTATATAAAATACAATTGAGCAGTTAGACATTTTGCACTTTGCAAGCCTTGATATTATCTCTCTACCAGAGCCTCATCCTTCTACTTATTTTGACACCTTATTTTTTTAAGCTTAGGTGTAAGTTTTATGGTTAGCGTGTAAAGCCATGAGTTGGCTAGAATAGGGGCACATTTGGGTCTGGGCATTTTACCAAGTGACTGAGAATACAGGGTCTGTGGTTATAGTGGTTAATATCTGTCTCTCACTTCTAAGTCTGCTTTGCTAGGGGATTTTGGCCTGACTAATCTATTCAGGGAAGTTCTAGTTGGGACTGGCTATTTGGTGGGCATAATTGTATTATCATGAAATAACTTCCATTCTAGGAAACTTCTAATCAAGTCTGGGGTACAAAGGGATTTGGAGTGGTTATGTAGTCATCATGTACATTATCCCTTATACTTTTCAAGTAATTTTTTATTCTCACCATCTGCTCCAGTATGTATAGCAATAAAAATGATCCCAAGCACAGGCCAGCAAAAGAGAAACAACACAAGGAGATTCAGGTGCTTTTCCCTGCCGAGTCTGCCGTGCAGATGTGCGGCTCCCTCTGTGACTGTGTCATTCAAAAGGGATGGGTTAGCCTCCGAGACTCCTTCATCACCGTCTAACCCCCTTCACCCTCTTTTCCCTCTCCTACCCCTTTTCCCTGCGGTGATCACCATTCTCTTGTCTGTGAGTGGCTTTTTTTTCTTAGTCCCTCCACCTTTTTCACCTAGCCCTTCACCCCGCCCCCGACAGCTGTCAGTTTGTTCTCCATATCTATGAGTCTTTTCCTCTTTTGTTTACTAGTTTATTTTCTTCGTTAAATCCCACATATGAGTGAAATTATATGGTATTTGTCTTTCTCTGGATGGCTTATTTCACTTAGCTTAATACCCTCCAGGTCCATCCATGCTGTTGCAAAGGTAAGATTTCCTTCTTTTCTACAGCTGAGTAGTATTCTATTGTGTAAATGTACCACAGCTTCTTTTTTTAAAAGACTTTATTTATTTACTTTTAGAGAGAAGGGAATGAAGGGAGAGGGAGAGAAACATCGATGTGAGAGAGAACATCAGTCAGTTGCCTCTTGCATACACACCAACGAGGACTGAACCCACAACCCAGGCATGTGCCCTGACTGGGAATCGAACCAGCAACCTTTGTCTTTGCGGAATGATGCCCA
This sequence comes from Tonatia bakeri, assembly GCA_004024845.1. NCBI lineage: Eukaryota > Metazoa > Chordata > Mammalia > Chiroptera > Phyllostomidae > Tonatia > Tonatia bakeri. Next base: position 159,602 of record PVIA01001550.1, on the reverse strand, counting down.
GCCAACTGAGCCACATTGGTCAGGGCACTGTAGCTTCTTTATCTGCTTATCTACTGATAGGCACTTCGGTTGCATCTAAATCTTGGCTATTGCAAATAATGCTGCAATGAACATAGAGGTGCATACACTCTTTCAAATTATTTTTGGGGGCTTCTTTAGATATATGAAGTCTTTCTGGAAAAAGTCCAGCCATGTTTACTATAACAAAAATATGGCATCCTCTGTATATTGTGTGTTCACCTCCCCTGCATGACATCACTGTAACCTGGCAGCCAAGGAGAGTGGACTGGAATGCACATACGTGAACAATGACAACCTCACTGTACTGGTCAGTGGGGGCATTAGACACTATTGAGTGAGCATGTGCACTGTGTGGCCATTGCATTCAAAATGACTGAGTGATAGAGCAACAAATCTGCATCAGATTTTTTAATAAGCTTGAACATCCCCCCACAGAAACTAATTCAGAAGGCTGTGGCTATGGGCAACTGGCGATTGTCAGCTTCATCACGACAATGCACCCACTCATGCATCATGTCTTATGCAGAGGTTTTTGGAGAAACATCAAATCACCCAGGTGACTCAGCCCCTCCACAGCCCAGATTTGGTGCTCTGTGACTTCTGGGTTTTCTCAAAACTAAAATCACCTTTGAAAGGGAATAGATTTTAGACCATTGATGAGATTCAGGAAAATACGATGGGGCAGCTGATGGTAATTGGGAGAACAGTGTGATGTTTCAAGGTGCCTACTTTGAAGGGAACAGAGGCATCTTTGTCCTGTGTACAATATTTCTTGTATCTTCTTCAGTAAATGTTTCTGTTTTTCATGTTACATGACTGAGTACTTTCTGAACAGATCTGATAGTCCCAGAAGTGGAATTACTGGGTCATAAGGCTTTCCTCAGTGGCTGCACTGATTGTCCAGTAAACTTTAGAATGATGTCGTCTATGTCTACAAAACACCTGTCTGAAATTTGGGAACTGCATTAAACCTATAGATCAATTGTGAAAGAATTTGACATCTTTGTCGAATCTTTCAATCCACGAACATGATGTGTCTGTTCATTTATTTAGGTCTTCTTTGATTTCTTCCTTCTGCAGAATTCAATCCTGTACATGTTTTGTTATATTTCTAAGTAAGTATTTCATTTTCTTTGGTGCAGTTATAAATGGTATGGTTTTAAATCTGTTTTCATGTTTGTTTGTTTTTTTTTTTGTTAGTATAGAGTTTATTTTTTGCTCCTCTCTCTTTTTTTAATGTGTTGTCAGGTGGAAGATTGTTCCTTCCAGTGTATATAAATCACTAAGAGAGTTGCTATTCTCAGAATTGCAGTTTCCCAAACACCATTTCAACCCCAATTTTCCCGAATCTTCATCTGGGTAGGGGTCAGATCGCCTCTGCATCCGTGGAAATCTGTGATGTTTGGTTGGGACCATGGTGACTTTGTGTGTGGTGGACAGGAGGCAAACATGGTTCCTGGAGAAAGAGATTTTGCTGGCGTCCAGATGGCCACACTCCTCTCTGCATTGCCTAGTTTTGGCTCTTCAGACATGTCTGGAATTAGGCAGCAGGTCCCTGAGGAAAGGGCACTGGCGCAGGGTTTAGTGTGATGAGCAGCTGTGAAGCCAAGAACTATTGCTCTGTTTCTTAACTGCATGACTAACTGGCATTGGAAAGAGAGGGTTGAGCTGTTGGTATTGCTAGGGTGATCCTACTTCTAGTCCCAAACCAGGCATTGAAACCAGGCATCATCGTAGTTGAGTCAGTGGGCTCTGAGTGATTATTTGTTGGTAGGAAAACTGCATATATGTTGAGATGTGTGTGTTGAGATGTGAACCTAGACATACAGGGTAATTATTAGGAAACACTGAGTTTTGGGTTATATTTTGCAAATTTAGCAGAGGATAAGGTCTTAGTCAGAAAGGATGATGCTTTTAAAATAAGAACTATCAGCTCATAGTTCTAAGAAAATATGGAGAGAAAATACTGAAGGCAAAGTCAACATAAGAAAAGTGACTGAATAATGCAACATAGTAAAAAGGTGTCTTAATCTTCACTGGGAAAATGAGAAATAGTAAACGCGGTACCTATTACATGGGAAGACGCTCCAGATTTAAATGGAAAAAAAGCTTCTTCCCCTATAGTGACACAGTCTGCAGGTCCCAAAGGTTCTGCAGACGCATCAGAACCACGCGGAGGGCTGACTACACACAGGTCATGGGGTTGTGCCCCCAGACTCTCCAAGAATTTGCATTTCTAACACCTTCCCTGTGATGCTGGTGCCATTGGTCCCAGGGGCCCCACGTGGAGATCCACTAATACGGTCTGTTCCTAGCCCTACTGAAGGCTGAAAATGTAGGGTTGTTGGCTATCACAAGAAAAAGACTGAAGACCATCTTCAGGTCTTCAAAGGGTTTTGATGATCAGACACCTAGATTTTACTCTTGGGTCTACAGGAGACAAGAGGAAACATGGAGGCAGGGAGGATCTCAGTTGTGCCTGTGACAGATGTCACGTACTAGGGGGACAGTACATTGGGAGGCACCCCCGATGGAAGGCACAGATTTTCTGTAACTGGAGTCCTCAGGAAAATAGGCCATAGGCCATCCTTTTTTCCATTGAGAAGCACTCCTGTCTAAAGGTAAATGGTTAAGTTTCTAAAACTACAGGATATACCACAAAATGTATAGATTAATTCTTTCTAATTTCTAAATCTGCATAGTGTAGTTCTTGAATTCTACAATTACATAGATGCTTTCTCTCTGTGCTTGACTTGGATTCTCTTAAATATACATTGGGAGCCTCTTCCTGGGCCTGAGCAATCAGACGTGCGTGATGTTCTTGCTTCAGCTTGGCCGAGAGGCATTGCGGGCCTTACCCCCGCATCACACGGAGATTCCCAGGGTCTCCATCCTCTTGCACATACACGACTGTGCATAAGGAGTGTGGTTGGCCCTTGATCACCAACTTAGGTCCATTTTTCACCTTTACTTTCTATTCTCTGCAGTACATGTGTCGATGTGCTTTTCTAAATAATCCACCATCAAGGCCTGCACTTGACAAGTCCCAGGAGCTCTCACCTGACTAGAGTGGTAGTAAGGTTGGTGGTCTAGTAAATTTGACCCAGCCCAGCGGGGGCCTCAAAGAAGATCTAGACTCAAAAAGACTGTTTAGCTTTATTCAAATGGGTTACCGTCAGACATACTTGAATTGTTTTTCTGTCGTATGCTTTCATATCCTGCGCGACTGGTGTTGCACCAAACAAATGTTGGGAAGCTTGAGGATCACCGTAGCCCTTCTGTGGCCAGAGGTCCACGTGAGTCCTGAGCTAATGTTGCAGAAGTCGGTGCGCAGGTCAGGGAGTCTCCCAAAGGGACAGAGGAGCTTCCTAGAGCCTCCGAAACCTGACCTCGTGGTTGCCTTGTTTTCTACTGGGTGATGAAGACTGACCCCACCAATGTGACTCATGCAAGAGGAATAATTACGAGGCAGAAATTCAAAGGTGAAGTGGCCCTGAAGATGAAGATGGAGCCCATGGGCTCTCCAAGTAGGGTGGTTTTTATAATTCACAGAATGGGTTCACCATTTTAGCCTGGACACCTATCCCAGGTAGAAGAAACAGACATATCCCCTAGTTTAGGTATATGTGTCCCCTTTGATTCTGTGACATCCAGACCAATGATGAAAGCAGTGAAGTTGGAAGTGTATGTATGTTCTCTTTCCTTTACACTATGTATGTATGTTCTCTTTCCTTTACTGAAGGGACCCCCTAGACGTGTTCCCTGGGGGAGGTGTCAGGGAAGCACAGGATGCCTCTGGGAAAAAGTAGCAAGCAAGGAAAATGTCAGTGGGCAGATGGGTCTCCCTGGCTCATATATTCCGAGACAGGCTCTATGAGAAAATAGGGACAGATCCTTTGCTAAATATTCCCACTGGGTGAGACAGAGGTAAATTTAGCTAAACTGAAAATATGTGAGTTAAGACTAAAGGTATCGAGTAAGGAAACAAACAGGAGCCCGAAGCTTCCCTACAGATGGTGAACTAAACAACAACAAGGAAGAGGTCATGTGTCTTCCCTGTCCCACTCCCAGAGTTGGTATAAAAGGGCTCCCCCGCAGAAGGGGCATCAGACCTCCCTCACCTTTCAAGTCTCCCTGCTCGCCTCTCCTGAGTCCTCTCTACTGACACCATGGGGTGCTGTGGCTGTGGTAGGCACTGTGGTGGTGGCCACTGTGGTGGTGGCTGCGGTGGCTGTGGTGGTGGCTGCGGTGGCGGCTGCGGTGGCGGCTGTGGCGGCTGTGGCGGCTGCAGTACCTACCGGGTTGGCTGCTGCTCCCGCTGCTGCCCCTGCTGCTGTGGCTGCTGTGGGGGCTGCTGCAGCGTCCCGGTGGTCTGCTGCTGCCGCCGCTCCTATGGCTGCGGCTCATGTGGCTGCGGCTCATGTGGCTGCGGCTCATGTGGCTGCGGCGGTGGCTGCGGGAAGGGCTGCTGTCAGCAGAAGTGCTGCTGCCAGAGGAAGTGCTGCTGCTAGGTGGCCGGAAGTGCCCCTGTCCTCGGGCAGGAGACGCTGAGGCCTTCCCTCCAGTCTGTCCACCTGCTCTACCTGTTCCATCTGTTGCTCTGGGGCTTACCTCTTGGGCTGTGGCTTTACTCCTGGTTGTGGGTTTCTATCCCTTCTGCTTTGGGCGTTTTCAGTTTTTCTCTCTGAAAAGGTTCCAGTCAGACAGTGAAGAGCTACAACGGAGACAAGAGCTGTTTAGGACTCAGCCCAGGTCCTAAACAGGAGCTGACACCACTGAGCTCGATCAAACAGGAGGACGGTTCCCAACCTTCTTTCTGGGAGTCTGATCATCTCCGCCCCCTTCCCACCGTGTACTCCTGTTTGTCAACAGCTGTTCTTTAAATTTCCTAATAAAATGAATTAAATTTATCATGAAAAGTTTCTGTTTTCATTTTGACCTCCTGGAAGATCTTCATCTCCCTTCAAAGGCCGTGGTCTTGTCAGGGATAGTGGAGCAAGGACACCTTTCCTATACCTGTGCTCCATGTACCAACACAGACGCAACACTTGAAAGTATGACTTTTATCTACAGTTTGGATTCTATTTTGAGGCAAGAGTTTCATTTGTAGGTAGACCTGTTTTCCTAATTCATTAAAAATCCTTTTGTGAGGGTGAGGATTGACTGTGGGGGGTGGGCAGGGCAGGGGAGAGCAACGGGGGAAAATTGGGACAACTGTGATAGAAAAACAGTAAGCAATAAAAATTGCGAAATGTTAAAAAAAGAAAAGGAAAAGGGAAAATAAACAAATCCTCTTTTATTCACAAAGAAGCAATCTAAACAAAACTTCAGAAACACCTGCCACCAAGATATGGACGACTGCATTTATCTTCCATTTCCATCTACTGAGGCCATTTACGCCTCGTGTGGACGGCGCGCTCCAGCTCTGCCCTGCAGCCCTTTTCCCTTCACCCTGTAAACTCATCCAGCGCGCAGGTGCAGAGCTTTGGTATCATCCGTTTGGCTTCTCCGTCTCCCCAACTACAGGACATAGAGAGTGCCTGCAGGTGGCACTCCATGAGTCGTCACTGGTGGGCAGGAAATTGACCTTAATTCTCTTGGTTCTCGTGCACCTGCCTCTGGCTACCCTGGTTCTTTCTAGGGGAGCCACTGTTTGCTTTTCTGTCTCAATCTATTTAACCCTGACTGGGCTATGGTTAAGGCTTAGGATTTCCTTCCAATTCCTTTCAGATCTCGACAACTTATACAGTGGTGCATGCTTTTGTTTATTTCTCCCCAAGCCCAGAGGGACCTTGGCCAGCCGTCCAGCCTGCGGCCTTCTGTTGGACTGTGGCTGACCACTCCTGATAGGAAGACCGTGGGTGAGCGAGATCCATTTGTTTTATGCCTAGAGAGGGAAGTAGGCCTTCTTCATTAGTCCTCAGCAACCATCATTCACTTTGAAGATACTAATACCAGTTTATCATTCAGGCTGTAAGTAATAGTGAGGATTTAAATATTTCAGAAGAGTCTTTACTTCCTGCTGACAAATGTTCATTGAGAAATACTTAGATACAGAGGCCTAAGGTTCTGAGGCCAGTTCAAAGATGGAACAGTTCCTGCCCTGGAGTGTCTCTGGGTGAGAAATAGTTATAATCCAAGGCTGCAGTGATAGCCGCTATGGGGTTTCCCTTGGAGGTGGGGAGAGGGTTCTAGCAAACACCCAGAATGACGTCGTACCACTGCGTCTTGTGGCTTTGTGGTCCGTGTGGCCCCTTCAGTGCGTGTTTTCTCCATCACAGCCGCTTTGTTTTGGACCAGAGCTGGAGAGTGGCAGAAGCTGGCGTCACTGCAGTGGAGGGTCGGCCACCGTGGTCTTTGCAGAAAGTTTGTGCACCCCTTTATCATAAGCAGGGTCAGTGGGGGGGGTTGTTTTTAGGAGGGCCTAAATACCGAAAAGGTAACATAGGTCACCATTCAAAAAACATTTCTGTAGTTCAATTGGACTCAGCAAATCTTTTTCATTTTCAATCTGGTATTACTCTCATTCAGTTTTCAAGCCCTTACAGGTCCTGGACTATACTTATAAAGGCCACTTGTTCAGATAACCTACATGAAGGGCCAAGTTTGAAATCTGGTAGCAGACAGGAGCCTACTACCATTCACCAGCTCAGTTGAGATGCACACAGGGCGTTCTCCCCGTGTTCTTCAGTCCCCACCACAACCCCCACCCCACACACAGATCCTGTCTGGTTTCCCTGTGAATCTGGTGGTAGCTTCACGTGGTGGTGATTGTGTGGGCCGTGCTCTGGAAGAGGAAGAGGAAGCCAAACATATCAAGGAAAGCCAGGGACCACAGTCGATCCACAGGCCACATGGTGCATAGGATGGCAGCGTATTTCTTCCTTTAGACATCAGGGATGATCAGTCACTCACGCTCACTTTAACACAGCTTCCCTTTTCGGCCCACAGCTCAGCCCACCCACAAACACGTGCATTGTTGACACTCATCACGCATGACCAGAAGAACGTGTTAGCTTGCCAAGGCTGCCATAACCAAGTACACAGACTGGGCGGTTTAAACAACAGGAATTTATTTTCTCACAATGCTGGAGACGAAGTCTGAGATCGAGATGTTGGTAGATCTGGTGTCTTCTGCAGCCTCTCTCCTTGGCTCGCAGGTGGCCGCCTTCTCTCTGTGTTCTCATGTGGTCTTCCCTTCGGGCACGTCTGTGCCCTAGTTTCCTCTCCTTATAATAACGCCAGTCATCTGTGTGCAGGGCCCACCTTAATGACCTCCTTGTAACTTAATTATCCCTTATCTCCAAACGAGGCCGCAGTCTAAGATCCTGGGATCTGCGACTTGAATACATGGGCTTTGGGGGGAATGCAATTTAGCCCGTAACAAAAGCATAACAAAGCAGAGAGATGTCATGGGCTTTGTCCTTCATTTTTTGTGATTTTGCTAGTGGCCCATGTACAATGTAATACGGCCTTCAATATTTTCATTTCAGCAGCCATTATGGATGTATACTTATCTTCTTTTCCATGTTCAGTTGTCACCTATTTAACTGTAGCAATTTTCTCAGTGTCCCACAGATGACCCAGCATAACATCTGGCAAATAAATGTTCAGCAAGTGTCACTGGTTCCCCCGGTCCTAGGGCCCCTTTCTCACACATCCGCGTCGACGCTGAGTGTGACGCCGCAGAGAATCCTGATGGCTCCAGGCCTTGTGCTTACACTGCCCGAGAACAAGCTCCCAGGCCCAGTGAGCGGGCCAGGACAGCGAGGTCCTAAGAAGCTTCACATCTTCTTGGCCAGGAGGGGCCGCATGACCCAGAACTGTGCCCACCAACCTTACTTTGTGGGAACACTGCCTCTTGGGGTCCTTAGTGAGGAAAAGCTGGGTAAGGTAGATGCATGGGGCATCACTCCTGATCCCTCCCTGCTTGCTGAGAACACCGCGTGAGAAGACGTGTCCTAAGGGTGGAGTCTGGGAGGGGAAAGATGAGTGGGGGAGGGGGCTTGGGATAAATCCTGGAGGCTGAGAGTAATGAAGGGGTGCTGGGTGGCTGGGGGTACCTGAGGCTCAGGACTCTTGGAGGCAGTAAAAGAAATAGAAACGGGGGCCGGTAGGCACCCAAACCACCTTGTCAGCTTAGACTTTCGGGAGGCTCATCTCATCCCCCCTCCTCAAACCCCGTCTTCTGAATTCCACAGGGGGAGACCCCCTTTGGGAGTTTTAGCTGACATGGTTATTCAACTCAGGCGTCCTCTGGTTGTTTCATTCTGTTTGGTCAGTCCCACCTATTGGAGCATCCACCTGTGTTAGGCTCTGCTCGGAGTGACAAGGAAACACCCCAGGGGGCCTTGTGGGGTTGCTGGGAGCCTGTCCTCCTGGGAGACACTTGGAAGGGGCTGGGCTGCCTTCAACCCCAGGCCCCCTGCCTGACCCAGCAGGTTTCCCCGGGCCCCTTTCCCTCTCATCTTGCTCTAAACCAGGGGTGTCCAACCTATTGGCATCTCTGGCCCACACTGGAAGAAGAAGAGTTGTCCTGGGCCACACAGTAAATGCACAAATACTAATGAAAACTGATAAGCAAAAAAAAAAAAAAGAAGTCTTAAGTAAGTTTACAATTTTGTGTGAGGCCACCCACATAGCCATCCTGGGCCGCATGTGGCCCGTGGACTGTAGATTAGACGCCCCTGTGAAACCTCGATGCATCAAGAATCTGGAGTCCACCCAGAAAGGGGCCAGGGAGCAGGCAGGAAATTAACAGAGGGGGCATTTGGGGACACATTTTATTGTGTATGTGGACTCCTTCAGAGAAGGCTGAGAGGGCGATGGTATGATAGTTGCTCATCGTATGATTATGTTGAATCTAATGCTCACCTGCTCACGTTACCACAGAAAGCTGGTTTTATAGGTTGGAGTGGCTGAGAGATTTCCTTGGTGCCTGCCTGCTGTGACCAGAGCCAGGCTCCGCTGTCTTGAGGACAGCTGAGTTGGAGGACACAGGTGCTTAGTGAGCGGTGATGGATGGATGGAAAACACAGGTGAATGACGGTGCTAATGGCCAAAGAAATGTGATGAGACCCAAACCTCCATTACTATTGTGTTTTGGAGTAATTCTCAGCCATGAGGCCAGGACTCAAGATCAACAGGCAGTAGGAGAGGACTTGGGGCACAGACAAAAAGTGACCATCGAAAATGGACCTGAAAGGTGGCGTGTTTCTAAGTGACTCGACGGCCATGCAGGGTCTGTGCAAATAGTCACGCACTCGATTTGTGTTGCCAGGACTCCATCGAGGGAGAGATCTGGGGAGAGCTGAACTGATGCCATTGAACGGCTAAGATGGCGGATGTGCCCCTCAGCCCTTCACTTCTTGATAAACCCACATGTGACAGGCCAAACTTGATCTAGTTTTTGGTTCATTGATGCCTTTACGCACATAATGTCTGCCTCGTCTGATGGGGTGGAAACATAGTTTCCCCCATGCATAGGAAATTTAAAGACTAGAAAGAGAAGAAGAAATGACTCTTTGAGGCTGATTTAATATAATTTATTAAGATAACAGTTCTTTGGCATATACAGAGATGACAGTGCAGTTGAAAGAATAAGACATAAATAAGCATTTTATAAAAGCATAAAATAAAGCATTTTAAGGAGATAGAAGATTAACAGTCTTGACTCTGTTTTGGAGACGGCATGATTGATGGTAATTGGCAGAGAAGACTGCACCTTTATTACTTGGGCTGGTGTTTATTAAATGCAGGAATGATCACAGACACTACAGAAATGTGAGATTCCCGTGGGCTGGTAAGAAGGTTCTTGTGACTTACGAGTCAGAACAGCAGACAGGAAGGGAGCAGGAAGTCTTACCTGCAGAGTGGTTACTTGCATCACCTGCCCAGAGGCTGGGCCGGCCGCCTAGCAGCAGCACTTCCTCTGGCAGCAGCACTTCTGCTGACAGCAGCCCTTCCCGCAGCCACCGCCGCAGCCATAGCCACATGAGCCACAGCCACAGCCACAGGAGCGGCGGCAGCAGCAGACCACGGGGACGCTGCAGCAGCCCCCACAGCAGCCACAGCAGCAGGGGCAGCAGCGGGAGCAGCAGCCGACCCGGTAGGTACTGCAGGTGGTACAGCCACCACAGCCGCCACCACAGCCACCACCACAGCCGCCACCACAGCCACCACCACAGCCACCACCACAGTGGCCACCACCACAGTGCCTACCACAGCCACAGCACCCCATGGTGTCAGTAGAGAGGACTCAGGAGAGGTGAGCAGGGAGACTCAGGAGGTGAGGGAGGTCTGATGCCCCTCCTGCTGGGGGGAGCCCTCTTATACCCTCCTGGGAAAAGGGAGAGGGAGTGACTCAGGACACATGACCAGTGGTCGCTTCCTCGTTGTTGTTACCACAGCTTCCAAATGGGGTTATCCAGGAACATTTCTGTTTACATTCTCTCCGACTGTGTGTGCCCTTTGCTAACTTCAGCTTTTTCTTTTTTAAGGTCATGTTAGAAGCAAGCCAAGAGATGCTAACGTGTCGGAAGAGGTCTTTGTTTTCACAGAAACACGGTAGAATCTGAGCTTTTGCGTTAAGAAGGCACACAGTTGCTGCCGGCTGCTTCTCCACATCTCCTCAATGGTCTTCTCCTCATATACTCGGTTGAAACCACCAGGTATTAACAGAAACTTCTGAGGTGTAAGTCCATATAACAATCCAAAAATCAGTAACCCATTTCCTTTTTTTAAAAAATATTTTTATGTATTTATTTTTAGAGAGAGTAGAAAGAGAAGGAGAGAAACATCACTGTGTGGTTGCCTCCTACATGCCCCCTACTGGGGACCTGGCCTGCAACCCCAGCATGTGCTCTGACTGGGAATTGAACTGGTGACCCTTTAGTTTATAAGCTGGTGCTCAATCCACTGAGCCACACCAGCCGGGGCAACAACCCATTTTCTATCCAAATGTTTTACATCTACTACTTTTGTGGACCTTGTAGCTCCGTAAATTGGCCATTTTACTTCTTGTGAAGTTGTTAATTGTGTACAGCTGTATTTCCACAGGGATTTGGACTGCTTTTAAACTAAATGCCCCTCTCTCTGTTTCTTAAACCCCAACACTGTGTGTTAAAGGTCTCTATCCCGAGCCCCCGTCTTTCACACTGTGCTCTCTCTCCCTTCACGCCCACAGCCACAGTTTCGATTTCCACATGTGTGTTCCCAGATTGGTTCTGGAATGTGCCCCTCCAGGTGAGCATCTTCTCCATACCCCAGACCTGTAGAGAGCCCTCTTCTGGCTCCATCTCCACCTGCCCTGTCCCCGTGGGGGACTCTGAGGCACCTCCCCTGTCACAGGCTCCAGACTCCCGCCCAAATCTCCCCAGCCCGACCACACACCACTGCAGAAAAGTAGCATTTCCCTCCACTCTCCTTCTCCATTCCTTGGAGAAGGTGATCTTTGAATCCTTCCTTTCCCTCAGCCCCATATCTAGTCTTTCAGCAAATTCTGTGGACGCCGCCTCCTGCAAAGCTCTCAAACTTACTCACACGTCTCTAGCTCCCCGGCACCCCGCACTCCGGTTTAAGGACCCCCATCCCTGGGCAGTGCAAGAGCTCTTTTTGTCCACTGACCACAGAGATGGGTTGGGATCATTACTAACAACTCCAGCGCCAGTGAGCTCGAGGCGTGTGGCAGTATTTCCTTTCACTCAAATTCTGGAAGAGCGATCCTACCAGATTGGGAAGAATGAACCCTGAGCAGCAAGACTGTTACAAATGACGCGTGGGGCTCAGACGGCCACCGAATACGCCCTCTGGGCCCTCTGCACTCTCCGTGATGGCCAGAGAGCTCCGATGTCAGCCCGTGGGAGGAAGAGCCCCCGCCACTCCCATGTTTTCTGCCATATGTTTTTTCAGCCGCAGCATTAGCCACCATACCCCAAAGCACACCGAGACCCACAGTGACACACTGCCCCTCATAGCTACAAACTCTGCCCCACCCCCATCAGCCTCTCCTGCTCTCAGATCTTGGGCTCCTCGAGGCACCCCGCCCCCACTCCAAAGCCCCAGAGGTCAGGCTGTCTAGTACAGGTCTGCGCGCAGACATCAACTGACATCATGTAGTCAAGGATGAAAAGTAGTGTCCTGCCCAAAGCAGAGCACACCAACAATTACATCATGAAAATACAGACTCGTGAGAGGGTTTATCTCTGTTTTTAAAATAATCATTACAGCCCAGGTGTGAGAAGAGAAAATCACAATGGTGCGCTCCAGACGGAGAGGTAAAAATAAACATCAATCGAGAGATGGCATCTGGCTTGGGCAGTGGTTTTTGAATCTGTTGCCATTTTTTACCTCCCCAGCTCTCACTGTTACTTTCCTTGAGGTCTGGGCCTGCACCGCACCCTGCACTGCGCCTGGCCTGGCGGCTGCCTGATGCTATGAGGTTGGTAAGCCCCTGGGGCATTTCACACTCACCCGCACAGGGGTGCAGAGAACTCTGCCTGTTCCTGCTCACAGCCCGGTTCCCAGAACACTTCCCTAGATCAGGCCTTTTTTTATTTACACTGGAATATAGCTTATGAAAAAAATAAACAAAACTGAAAATGTGCGAAGACAAAAGGGAAGTAAATAAGAAATGATGGAATGGATTCTTCCATGTAAACGGAATCAAATAACAACAAGGAAGGGGTCATGTGTCTTCCCTGTCCCACTCCCAGAGTTGGTATAAAAGGACTCCCCCTGCAGAAGGGGCATCAGACCTCCCTCACCTCCTGAGTCTCCCTGCTCGCCTCTCCTGAGTCCTCTCTACTGACACCATGGGGTGCTGTGGCTGTGGAAGACACTGTGGCGGTGGCCACTGTGGCGGTCGCTGTGGTGGTGGCTGTGGTGGCTGTGGTGGCCACTGTGGTGGTGGCTGTGGTGGCTGCGGCGGTGGCTGTGGAAGCTGTGGTGGTGGCTGCGGTGGCTATGGAGGCTGCTGCTGTGTCCCCGTGGTCTGCTGCTGCCGCTCCTATGGCTGTGGCTCCTGTGGCTGCAGCTCCTGTGGCTGCGGCGGTGGCTGCGGCGGCGGCTGCGGGAAGGGCTGCGGGAAGGGCTGCTGTCAGCAGAAGTGCTGCTGCCAGAGGAAGTGCTGCTGCTAGGTGGCCGGCCCGCAGGTGCTGCTGGTACCCATCCATTGGTAAGACCACCCTCCTTTCCACGCTCTTTTTCTGTCCCCGCCCTGTGGTCCTGGACTCCCTTCCTGTCTTTGATGTCTCACGCTTTTCCATCTGAAAAGTTCCCGCACTAATAGGCACCGTCTCATGGAAAAGACACCAGTGCGACCCGACACCAGAGTAATCGTGCAAATCACCCAACTCAGCTGAGTGATAATCATGATTCCCAATGTTTGGTTTGATGGATTTGTTCACTGCCTTTGAGCTCTGTTTTCGTTCTACTTCTCCTGTCCAGATGCAGTTTTTCCCCTTTGTGTGTGTATGTGTGTTCTTAGTGACCACATGGTGTTGTCCAAATTTCCTAATAAAATAAAAACTACCTGCTCATAAAAAAGTATTCTTTTTTTCTTTTGCCTTTGCTGTATGTGTGCACACTGAATCCTGGCTTGTCTGTTCTGAAACTTGAGAATTTATCTTTGAACGAAGTTACAACACTTGCAATAGTATCATCACATGCAAAGGTCCTATAAGAAGCCCTGGCCAGGCGTCTGGTGACCAAGCTCTCCCCTCAGGAAAACATTGCTTTGCCTCAGAGACTCCTCCGTCCCTTACAGCCCAGCATGTGGTCTCCCCAGGAGATGCTCCCCGTTTTATTGATGTAATGTCACATGCTCCTTCAGCAGCTGCCCCACGCGCCAAACGCAGGCATTCCATTGAGACCCAGATACAGAATTTCACAGTGGGACCACCATTCGGGCTTTCAATGGGTTTATTCTATTGATATGTTCAATCTTTGTCTTCCCCCCTTCTTTGTGTATGGAGTTTTCTTGTTTCAACTTTTTAAGCACACTGCAACATTCAATAAAATACATATGGAGCTTCTTAAAGTACAGTCACATGTCACTTAACAGAGGGTTATTTGTGTTCTGAGAAATGCACTGCTCAGTGATTTTGTCGTTGCATAAATGTCATAGTCGCCCACACAAACCTGGACGGCACAGCCTACCGCACACCTGGGCTGTGCGGCCCAGCCTGCTGCTCCCGGGCTACGAGCCTGTGCTGCATGTTCCAGTCCGAAACAACCTGAGATTAAATCAAGCCCCAGAGAAAATGACGTGCTCATTAAACATGAGACGCATGAGACTGCTCTCAGGGTCACAAGCCGTGTTACAGCAACTGGTTTTTAATAAACAGAAACAGCACCCTCTAGAATAACAATGACACATATAGTGTGGTAAGTACATGAGCCGGTAACAGCCACTTACTATCATTCTCAAGCACACTCATGTGCACCGCACGTAGTTGTGTGTGCTCCACGTCTACACGCACGACTGGCGGTGCCGTGGGTTTGTTTGCACCCGCATCACCACGAGCACGTGAGGAATGTGTGGGGCTCCCGCTTCACGATGGCCGCAGGGACACTCGGCGATGGGGGTTTTCGGCTGCAGTGTGATCTCAGGGGACCACCACTGTGCCTAGGGCCGGTGGTGGACCGGAACGCTGCTGCCCAGCACAGCGCCGTGGCACCTTCAGAGGGCCAGAGTCTCCCAGCGCCTCTGCCTTCTCAGCTCTCTGTGGGAAAGTCGTAAATGAAATTAAGGCCTCATGAAAGGAAGCTCAAGGAAGGGGAGGCTTCAACACTTCTTGAAGGAAGAAGTCTTTTCTTCCACTGCTTCAATTTTATTAAAAGCAGTAGGGTACTCTCTTCGTTTTTTCCCCTCTCTCTTCTTCTCCTTACTCTTTATCTTCCCTCTCCTTTTAGTATTCCTTTGTTTTCCTTCCTTTCCTCACCTCTCCTTTTCCTTTCATTGTTTCTTTTACTGATTATTTTCAGCAGCTTTTTCTAAATGCTGTGATTCTGTAACCGAGCAGATGGGGGCGCGTACACGTGGTGCCTTGGTATATGACCCAGCAAACAGTATTGGGGGGGACAGTCTTTATTTACAATATTTTGACCTTGGGGTGCTAAGAGCACTTAGGCTTGCAACCCTTCATTCCCACGATACCTGGCACTTCTCTTTTTCCCCAAAAGGCTATAAGCCACAAACCCCTAAAGTTCCCACGTTCTTATCTTCAGCCAGTGGCACAGTCTCACAGCAGCCCTCTCGCTCAGGATCTGGGTACGGAGTCATCAGCCTCCGTGCTACAGTCCAGGAATACTGTGCCGCGGTGCACTGGGTCCTGGTGAAGTCCAGGAAAGACGTGAGTCTCAGAAGTCCAGATTTTGCAAGGCAGCAGGTCAGTGTCTTGCAAGGGAGAGTCTTCAGAGTCAGCGAGAGCAGGCATGATCAGAGCAGAAACACGTCCCCTTCCTTACTACAACGGGCCGCGTGGGTGGACCCTGACTACCAACTACATAGTCACTTTCTTACTTCCCCCTTTCACCTGCCTCTTCTACTCCCTTCCAATCTGCGTGGCTGAATTCCTCACTTCTGCCCACCCCTTCATTTAAATCCTGACCGAGCCTCCTGCCTGACCTCATCTCCAAGGCCTCCTGCCATGAGTGACATTTCCAGTTCTCCTGTATTGTTTACATTCGTTGGGCTGCCATCCCCAGTCAGGCCAAGAGTGACTCTGATCTGGCAGGCCCACCTACTCTGGCTGTGTCGTGAGTCAGGATACACCCTTAAAGTCATGCCCACCTTGCCCCAAAGCAGCAGCACAGCTATTGAACTAGCTACCAGGTTGCTATAGATATGCAAAGTGTCTCAATGCTGTCACCCCTCTCCCTTGTACCCCAGCCATGAGCTGTGGGGTAACATGCTCTGTACCCTGTTTCAATTCTACTATTTTGTTAGCAGTAGGTACTGTAGGCTGAGGAGATAATAGACAGAGTGGCTCACTGGTGTGACACATTGATGCAGCCTCTCTCTTCAAAAAAAAAAAAAAAAAAAGGAAAAAACCGAAGGAGAAAAAAGCTAGGGTGGATAACACATAAAAATAAAATAAATTAACATAACTGGGATCAAAAACAAGATAAATAGCTCTGTGGACCAGACACAGAATGGAAATGCAGGATACAAGGCTGAAGCCATGGTTTGCTGGGTTCCGGGCCTGAACGTAAGCTGTAGGCATAAGGAGAGTGGAAATACAATAACAGAGATTAAATATCCCACACGTGATGAGGGACTGAAGCCAGGCTCTCTTCTGATGTGAGACGCTAAGGTGGGGCCTGCTGGTCTTAAAAAAACAAACAAACAAAAACCATTGTTGTTTGCTGCCTGGGGCTGTGGCTCACAAACTCCTCTGCTCCTGGCCCAGGAGGGTGTCGGCTGTCCCCAAAGGCAGGAATGGGCTGAACCTTCTCCAGTCTCGAAAATAACCTGCGGCATCCCATGACCACAATGGGAAAGGTCTCGGCAGGGGGAACGAAAATATAACTTAAGAACTTCCAGCCGGGAAGAAGCAAAGGGGGATTTTCATACTTTGTTCTGTGGAACTGCTCATGGAGGATGGAGCCCTCCGGGGTTGCTGTGAGAACCAAGGTCGCCGGTCACTGGTAGAGGCAGCAGGTGCCGTGAGCACCTGACAGGCTCCGTGCTTCCTTGTCTATGGGGTTTCCTGTTCCTGCTTTGGCTTGTGAGGACTCTAAACATTTCTTCCCAATTCAACCATCCATGAAAACAATTATATTTATAGCCAGGAAATTTAGATGTTTTGCAGGGTAAGGATGCTTTCTAGTTATCTATTCTGTTGTTGCTCTCATGGAAGTGTTTCTTCATTTAATATTTTTAAAAAACACTGGTTGACCCTGGCTGGTGTGGCTCAGTGGATTGAGCACTGGCCTGCGAACCAAAGGGTTGCTGGTTCAATTCCCAGTCAGGACACATGCCTGGGTTGCGAGCTAGGTCCCCAGTAGGGGGTGCACAAGAGACAACTACACATTGACGTTTCGCTTTCTCCCTTCCTTCCTTCTCTAAAAGTAAATAAATAAAAAAATTTTTTTAAATAAAAAAACACTGGTTAAAATGTGTTCAAATGCCAAACAACCCAGAACCACCCCCACCTCATGCTTTCCTCTTCTTCAAACTCAACCTCCCATCCCGTTCCCCTGAAGGTAACAGCTCGGAGGCCATCTCCATTAGAAGAGAAAAGTGAGGACACAATACAACGTTTGAATGATCGCCGCCCAAACTAACTGGAAACTTACAGAAGTAGGTGTTTTGTTCAATAACGAAAATCTGGCCCTCACCTCCAGCTGTCTGGCTACGAAAGAGTGAAACCCAAGGCCGGCAGACTGCCACGTGCTGGGACCAATGAATGTGGAGTGAAAGTGCTCAGCCGAGGTGTCTGGACTGGAGAAGGCCCCATGCTTTACACTCATGGGAACATTTTCTGTTTTGGCGCGAGTGAGGCTGCCCCAACCCTGAACAAATCCCCACTGCACGCACTTAAAATAAAAGCATCACGCTTCTACTTTTCGTGAGGTAATCTTTCTTTAGAGTGCCCCTTTTCTTCCTAAACCCTTTGGGGTTACCACTAAAATCCATTTTCATGATTGTAATTTTTATGTAATTTAAGGTGGATGGAAGGACCGGTTATCCTAGTTAGATAATCTAATGGCCTGTGCAATCAGGGTCCATCTGGCTGGTCCCAGGTGGCCAAGGGCAATGGTTTCCTGCCAAGGGGTCTGGGGAGGGTCACTTTGCATTTCCCAGTGAGGGCAGGAGGGACAGGGCAGCACGGAACTGTGCTTTTCCTGACAACAAGGGGCCACTTCGCACCACTGGCTTGTCCCCTGTTCTTTTCCAAGTATATACTTTCCACACTCAATGGTGGAGGCAGTTGGGACACACCGCCCCAAAATATGGTACCTTGGCACACTGAATACTTTTAGCGGAAGGAGTTGGAGACACAGCAGGTGCAGGCAAGACTTTCTGACGGTTCCCTGAGCAGGTCATGAGACCCTCATGCAGGAGGTGCCCCCCACCCCTGGAGGGAAGCTATCACACTGCCTCAGGACTCTCCATACTTCACCAACTGAGGCAAAAATGGTTTCTTTGCATCTTCTCTGAAGGCTCCCATGTTACATAAAACTTATAGTAAATAAATGTGAATGCTTTTCTCTTGTGAATGTCCTTTGTTACAGAGACCCAGCTGAGAACCAAAGGGAGTAAAAGTAATTTTTCTCCCCTACAAGAATTGCTTTCCATATGTTCGTGAAGAATCTGTGAAAATAGATTTGTGAAAGGAAGAGGGGTCTCATTGTCAAGTCCCCTAATCAAGAAGAAAGTGATGTTTGCCCGGCTGGCTCCTGCTCCCAAGGGCTCCTGCTCCCAAGGGTATGTCTGCGAAGCGGACGGTGGGACTGGGGCAGGGGTGAGGGGTGGAGAGACATAGTAATGGGCAACCAGTTTGTCACTGGTCGCGTGTTTTCATGTGACCTTTGTAGGACTTTATTACTTCATTTGCCTTATAAAGGATTATTTTCAAAACTTGATTCCTTTTGAGAGGTTGTGTGGTTATTTACCCACTACCTCCAAAAGCCTCTCGTATGTCAGTTTAATGAATTATATCTATTTTTTAAAAAACACGATTTTTTCTAGAACATCGTATCATCTGTATGTCACATCACATTCTTATGCCTTCAGTAAAGTTACTTTAAGTTACCATTCCTTACATAGCTACCTGTACACTTAAAAGTTATTACTAAGTTACTTCTTAGATTTTCTAGATGAAGTAAAAAGATTCTTTAGCTTTTCTAATGGGCCTTTTCCCCCTAACCTGTTATCAACCTGTGAGATGTGCTTGAAACCTCTTTTTAAGATCTCCGTGGTCCTTTTAAATTGGGAAATCCATACACAGCCTCTATTGTGACGACAGCTTCAGAAATGCTGAAAAAGCAGAATTACTTCAGTGATCTGAATGAAGTCTTCTCTGATGACGCTCTGTGCCATATGAACATGCTGACTCAGATGGTGTTTTCCAGTTTTTAAATTCTGGTCTTTTAAAATGGCATTTGGCATTATGTTAAGAAGCTTGTGGGATGTCAAAAGTGCATAATGAATGATAAATGCGCATTTACAATTGAGATTTGGGAGTTAGCAATCAATGTACCTCCACATTCTTGGCTTTTAGAAATTTAATTAAAGCATATTTAATTAGATTACTATTAAAATCCATTTTTAAGAAGCTTGCTTTTCAAAACCAGGTACCTCCCATAATACATTTTGGTCGAGGCGTAATGAGGTACAGAGCGTAATCGCCACAGTTCTTGACTGGGGGAAGGGAAGAGTGGATGGTATGGCCTCTGAGATAAATTGGGTAACAAGGGCAAGTTAATAGCCATACCTTCCTGAAGGAAAGAGGGCTACTTCCCAGGGCGAAGTGTGTATGTGGCTGTGAAAACGGTTCTGTGGCTCCCGAGATGGGTGGGGAGGCTCATACTGCACCTGCGTGAGAGGCGGGGGGGGGGGTGGATACTCACCCCAGATGCCTGGGTGGTTGCTGGGAATTTTTGCCCTGACTAAAGATGGCAGCCACAAGATGCTGGGGAGCTGGCAAAAATAGCAGACACTGACACATCATAGGAAGGGCTGGATATGAGGTCACACAGGAAGTTCCAGCCCCAGTATTTAAATTAGGGTGTGCTAAAAGTCAGAGAAAGAACTATGAGGTCTGGGGTAAGAGAGGAGGTCTGCTGGGAAGTCTGAAAGTCAGGGAGAGAGAGAGCCATGAGGTAGGCAGTGAGGGAAGGTCTGACTGGAGAAGACGGCGGCAGAGCTCATGGAGCTGCAGGGACCTGCCTGGTCACCCAGACTCATGAGACATGCTTGGAGCTGAACTGTGCCCGGGAATGCTGAGTTGCAGACTTCTGCTTTCCTGATGGATGTGCAGAGAAGCCACTCTCTTGGGACGCGTGCCTCCCTAGACTCCACCGTGCTCCAGGGTAACACAGCACATGTTTTCCTGGACTGTTACGTGGAGGCTGAGAATAGTACTCCCCAGATGCTGAAGAAGAGAGCTGCTGCAAGAGGATGGTGACTCTGAAACCCACAGGAGTGCATTCCAGGGAGGAGGGAGATCTGTTTGCAGGACCAGCTGATGGGCAGATAAGGACGTGGGGAACTTCTGGGCATGGTTTTGGCTTATAGCCTTTTGGGAAGCAAGGGAACTTTTGGGTCTTGTGAGAGAGGAGGGCTCTGGGCAGGAGTGCTCCCAGCGCCCCCACCCCTGTTAATAAAAACCTGTTTCCTTCTACATTAATTGTTGGCTCATATATAAAAGTGCCAGATGGCTGAGCCCCAATTTTCTCTGTAACAGAGGGAAATATTTTATAGAATTTGTATTTGTCTTCTGTTACACCTTTAGACTGTATATTTTTTGCTTACCCTACTCTGGCACCTGGGTACACTAGTTTGTTCTTTAGGAGCTGAGTTTTAAATATCTTTCCATCAAAGATCCCCAATAATAGTTGTTCTAAAATTAAGGATGCATGATAAATAATTGATAATATCATGCTAAGCAAAATAAGTCAGTCAGAAAAGAATCATATGACCTCATTCATATGTGGAATATGAAACTGAAAGTAACAAGGGAACGAACTCAGGCTCAGAACCAGCCTCAAATAAAAACAAATCCAGACTTTGATAGGGAGAGGATTTTTTTTTTTTAAATAGGAGACTATTGCAATTGGGAGAATGCTCTGATCTCTGAAATCTGCAAGCATCTTCAAATCCAGCAGAAGAAGGGTTTTCTTGTATGGGATAACCCTTGGCTACAGGGCATGCAGAGAGAAGTAGGGTCTTTGGTGGAGAATCTGGACACACAAGGGGAAATGACCTGCAGAGTTGGACAGGAAAGGGTCCCGCTGTGGTCAGCTGATTCCCAGGAGGAGCTGATGACGTGGACCCGATTCCACAGTCTGTGTGTGTGTGTGTCTGTGTGTGTGTGTGCATGCTCGCTTAGGTTGGGGGCAAGCAGGGCATAGGGACCTGTAGGAAAGGGAGGAGCCTGATTAATGTTTGGTCAAGACAACGCAGAGGGTGACTGATGGGTAACTGAGAAGGCAGCTCTTTCTCCTGGGCCCTTCCTCCAGCAAGAATGGCTTCTCTCTCTGCTCTTGCCTCTGTTTTCTTTACCTTTTCTCTAACTTCACTTAAAAAGTTTCCTCAAGATCCCCGACAGAATTCTTTTCAAGTTTTCTCCATACACATTTATTTCTTCCCCGTTCGAGTGTTTTGTCATTCCCTTCTTTACTTTTTCTCTCATTCATTCATTCATTCATTCACTGATACATGCACCGAGAATTCTGGGGCTTCTTTGTGGGAAAATACGGTGGTAAACTTTGGATTCTTGCTTTTGAAAATAATACAGCCTAGTAGGGAAATTTGAAAAATAAATCGATAGTTTTAATAGAGTGTGACAATGAGTGTAAAAACTCTGACCTTAACACAAATCTGACCCAATGGTTCTCACCAGCAGGTGTTTTTGCCCTCCATGGTTATAAAGGCCATTATTTGCAAATATTTTTGGTTTGTCATGACTGAGGGGGGGTATATGTGTGTGCGAATGAAATCTAGTGGGCTAGAGGCCAGTGATGCTGCTGAACATTCTACAGTACCCTGGACGGCCCCCCATGACTGAGAATTATCACACCCCAAATACTGATATTACTGAGGATGAGAAACCCTGACCCAAGAAACCATGTGCTTGGGAGCACATGTGGCCACAAGACGCATCCCAAGGAGAAATCTGCTTCATAATGGGCGCTTTGGGTGTAGGTACACGGTGTTCCTACAATGTGCGGGGAGCTAGGCGGTTAATTGTCCGGTTCCTTACTTCCTCCAGCTTCGTTACTGACGTGGTTCAGTTTATGAGTCCTTGGGTCCATACCACTGCACCTGCTTTGGCCTAAAAATCTGACACTAATTAGGGACCTTGTTCTCACAAGGAGACTGAGGGCTATTTGTGTTTCAAGAGTTTTTAAAGAACACACTTTATGAACATTTTACTTTTTCTACACACGCCCCTAAGTAGAGGGCACCTTAGCAGAAGAGAAGAGGACTTTTCCCTTCTTCCCGGAAGCAAGTTCTTCTGGAGGAAATGGGTGTAAGGTGAACCGAATCCCAGAACGGGTTTCAAGGAGTCAGATGGGAATGTCAGAAAGCATGGGAGAAGAATATTAACTCAACAATGGACCCGCGATGTTCCATAAACATTATGTGGGTGTGGAACACACCCGAAATAAATATCTTCAAAGTCTTATTTGATGTAAAAGCTGCATTATGTCAGGAAAATCCAGGCGCATTGTTCAGCTCACTTCAAAGAGGGCTCTGGACTGCGCCCATCTCATTCCGGGGTGTTACCTCTTGTGTCAGCCCACATTCCTTCCCTCTCTGTTCCTCACTCCCTTTGCCAAAGCATTTTGAATGTCACAAAATATGTTCTGGGGGAAAGGAAGAGTGTGTGGACAAGTTTCTAAGCCTCCCCCTCCCCCAACACTGTAGCTTCCCAGCACTGAGGGAAGTATTGCCCTTGCAGCAAGCACAGGGGGCGCTGAAGGGTGAATCCAGTAGCAGAGGCTGGAAAACGCCCATCCCCCAGAGACCTCCTCAGGGTCCCAGTCTCCCTGCCTTTTTCTGTAGGAAAAAATGCAAAATCAGAATCCAGCTGTAGGTAGACCAGGACGAAGCAGGCACTTGCCAGCCAACTCAAGGAAAAGCAACATGAGAACCTGTAGGCTACTCTTAAAGTAGTTTGGGAGTACGGAAAGGAGGATTTGCTGGTGAGAAGAACGGGGGGCTTTTATTGAAAAAAATCACAATTATTGATTATAGAGAGAGAGGAAGGAGAAGAGAGAGAGAGACAAAGACAGAGACAGAGAGAGAAGCAGAGAGAAACACTGATTTGTTGTTTTGCTAATTTGTGCATTCTTTCACTTATCTGTTCATTATTCCCTTCTTCATGCAGCTCATTATGTGTCATTTGGTTGCTTCTTGCATGTGCCTTGACCCAACACCAAACCTGCATGTTGGGACAACGCTCAGACCATTTGAGCTCCTCGGTCAGGGCAAACACGGGCTTTGTAGTTGAGCAAATTTAAGTCTCTAATCACCCCTCTCAAGTCATGTGACCCTGGACAAGTTTCTTAGTGCACCAGGGCCTCAGTTTCCCTCACCTGCATAGGTTGACTATAACGCCCATCACAAAGCACAATTTGAGGAAACTTCGTACTATAATGCCTATCACGTTGCTGCAGGTGCTTAACACGGGTTGGTTCCTGGCTCTGCCTGGAGCATCCACACCCCCTTCCAGGGCAACCAATCGGGGAAGCACTGTCTTTACCGACAGCGTTGACATTTGTTACCGCTGCTCTGGTTTCTGCTGCAGCGTGCAATGCTTAAGCTGCAGGTGGGTTCTAGCACCTGGGACAACTAGGTTTTCAGGGAGGTTAAGCAGTTGTGATTGTTGTTTGTATGGATCGGACCTGTTGGCAGTGAAAGGGAACGTTCATGCAAAAGTATCCCTTGGAGAGTGAAATAGTAAGTAATTGCATATTTTACGAATACTCATAATTTCTCACTGTCAGATCTGTTGCAGTTTTGGAAGGAGGTTGTAGCCGGCAAATCTCAAATCTTTCTGGGTCCATGTCTCGGGTGTTGGTGTGGATGAAATATCACGCAGCACTTCTGAGACCAGGTGCTTTGGTTCCAAGGAAACTGTGGCTTCAGGTTTTTAAAATTATTTATTTATTTTTTATTTATTTTTAAAGAGAGGAGAAGGGAAGGAGAAAGAGAGGGAGAGAAACATCTGACTCGAGAGAGAAACATTGATGAGTCTCCTCTTACACGCACCCTTACTGGGGTCCGAACCCTCAATCCGGGCTTGTGCCCTGACCTGGAATCCAAGTGGCGACTCTTCGCTTTGTGGGATGAGGTCCAACCACCCGACCCACACTGGTCAGGTCTGGCTTCAGATTTTTATGTTGTAAATGACTACCACTTCCATGGCTAATGCTGGGGGCCAGTTTGTGAAGGTGGGTTGTTGAAAATGTCTGGATTGATTGGTTTGACTAGATTGTGGAATCCATAAGCAGCCCAGAGAACAGCTGCAACAAACCTCTTGAAGATGATTTCCACTCCTCCAGTTAGGCTGCAAGTTTGCCCCCTGCTGGTGTCTTCATTTATTGCAAAAAGACTGTTTTTATTTTGTCTGCTGGTGTTCTGCCTACACAGCCCCTCTGAATTGAACGGCTTTCTTGAGTCCTACGGAAAACTAAGGGCTCCTTAGGAAGAATTTTGAAAGCACGAGGCGTAAAAGATTCCTTGATCATGCGGCTCCTGGCTGAGACTGAGGGGAGCAAAGAAAGCAGGAAAGATGAAAACACTCCTTGGAGCTCTTTTTCTAATTCAAAAGCATTTTTCCCTTGTAAAAATTGATGGTGGTGTTATAGCTACAAAAAAAAAAAAAAGGAAATACAGAATGTACAATCCCGGGTTATCTCAGTGGTGTAACTTAATATTTCAAGCAGGTGGTAATTTCTAGTTAATTGTAAACCTGTTGTTTCAAAGGTCAGTGGAAAATAAGTTAAAATGTTACCAAACAAATGCTCCTATGTCCCCCTAATCATGTTAAAATGGAAATTTCTACCTTTCATAGGGGACATCGAAAACTGTGGGCTTCTGTTTCAGAACACTGGTCTATCCCAGTGTAGTTTCAGTCCGGGGATCCGCCGCTCTGGCTGTTTTTGACTGGCACTAGTGGGTGGGCTTTTAATAAACAACTCGACTATTACTGCGATGTGGACCTTCAGATATATATTTTTTCATGTTGTGCATAATAATAACGGGCTTACCACACCCAAATTCTTTACCTCTCCGGGTCCCACTGGTTGAAAGGAGATGAAAATGATCTACTTTTTGGTCTGGGAGGAGTCGATGAGGTCATCAGGAGAGGACTGGGGTGGGGCACTCAATGCCAATGTCTTTTCCTTGGCTTTCTCTGAGAATCTGGCCTCGCTTCAGTGACTCAGGAAATCACAGGGACCAATGAACTGCTGATAAAATAAGGCTCATAATGTCAGAGCCAGCTAATTTGAATCACTGATAGTACAAAATGCATAATTAACTTCAAGATTATTATTTTTAAATTTTTTATATTATATTAGTTTCAGATGCACAGCAGAGTGGTCAGAAAATTATAACTTGCGAAGTGATTTCCTCGATAATTCTAGTATCCACCTGGCCCCCTACAGGCCATTACAATATTATTGACCACATCCTCTATGCTGTACTTTACATCCTCACGTCTATTTTATAACTTCTTACCCCCTTCACCTTTTCCAGCCCTCCCCCATCCCACTCTCATCTGGAAAAATAAGGAATGATCGAAAAAGTCAATTCATAGTTTTAGTAAAGTTCTAAGGAAACTGTTTCTTTAAGGAATTTCAAAATCATAAATCATTGATCACTTATTTGCTTCGTGATCAAATCTTTACAGCCTTCCACCATGGGGAACACTGGGCCGGTTCAACCAGGTTCTGCTCAGAGCTCCTGCTGTCCACACGCAAGCTCTCCTTCAGATGCTTTCCTCAGCCACTGAGCTTCTTCTCTGAACAGCCTAATTAGGGAACATTTTCTTCATGTATTTCTTAAAAAATCGAAAAGATGTGATCTGTGTATTCCAGCTTATCACGCCTCAGTATTGAACATATTTTCTTATCCAGATTATGAAAATCAGCGTTCCACGTGGACCTTGCCCTGCCCTTTTGAACCAGTGGTGTTGGTTAATGCACACCAACCAGGGAGCCTCATCATTGTTAATGGTGATTGTACCGCTTTTTCTCCTAGCTCACTTTCAACAGCCACATCGCTCATCTTGCTATCTGGATGCTATGCGCTAGGACTAGGGGCTCACATCAATGGCACATTTCCCTTGCACCCAGGAAATCCCAAGGATTGATGAATTTTAATACCAGTTTTTGGTGCTGGGAAGTGGAGCCTGCTGTGACAGATACCTAAGAGTGTGGAGGCAGCTTTGGAAGTGGATAATGGTAGAGGCTGGAAGAGTTTTAAGGAACTTGATAGAAAAACCTTAGAATGCCTTGGAGATTGTTGGTAGAAATATGGATGTTAAAGGCAATTCTGGTAAAGGCTCCGAAAGAAGAGAGGAGAGCTATAGGGAACAGAGAGCACATCTTGGAGAACACATATATCCTTGTGAACAGAATGTTGCTAAAATATGAAGGGTAAAGATGCTTCTGGTGAAGTTGCAGATAGAAAGGGACAACATGTTATTAGAAACTAGAGAAAAGGTGATTTTTGTTACAAAGTGGCAGAGAACATGGTTGAATTATGTTCTATTATTGGGAGGAAAATAGAACTTGTAAGCATTGAACTTGAATATTTTGCTCAGAGATTTCCAAGGAGTGCCGAACCTGCAACCTGGCTTCTCCTTGATGCTTATAGTGAAATGTGAGAGGGAAGAAATTAATAGAGGAAGAAATTGCAAAGTACAATGGAGCTAGTGTTTGATTATTTGGGGAGGTTTTCAGCCTATTCACTTTAGAAATCAGGCCAAAGGTGTGGATGGACAATCATTTGCTAAAGAGATTAGGTGTGTGGCTGAGGGATTGATCACCCACTCAGCGGAAACCAGGAACAGAGATGGGGTTACCCAGGGAAGCCCCATGGAGGATCATCTTTCTGAGTGCATTACCTCTGTGAATTGCATAGGAGATTGACAAGGTTTTTGAGGATTTTATACCAGCAGAATCACTACCAGCCCCGACCACAGAAGACAGACAGAGCATGAAGAGAAAGAGCAATGTGAGTCAGAGGAGAGAGCGCTGGACACAGAAGCTTGGCTGATGGGACCCCTTGGAACAAGAAGGTGGGGCTGCCATCCCATCTGAGCCAGATGACTGAGCATCAAGCCACAGATGATTATTCTTGGGACTTGAAATCTAACAAAACTTGCCCTGCTAGTTTTTAAAACTTGCTTGGGACCTATTACCCAATTTTGCCTTCCAATTTCTACCTTTGGAATGAGGATGTCTATCCTAAGCCTGGATATTGAGTTTTGAGAACAGGTAACTTTTTCTCTGGCTTCACAGGTTAATAGATGGAGAGGAATTTTATCCCAGGATGCATCATGCCCTAAGTCTCACCATAGTGATGTAGACGTTATAATTTGGGACTTTGGACTGATGACATTTAAATGAGGTTTTGGACTTAGAGCTGGTGCAGACATCTGGAAATGTTGGGAATGGGGCGAATGTACGTTGCACGTGGGAAGGATGAATTTGAGGGGACAGTAGGGTGTCATGGGTTGAGTTATGCCCCTCCCCAATTTGTTGAAGTCCTACTTTCCAGTACCTCAAAGTGGGACTTATTTGGAAATAGGGTTGTTGCAGATGTAATTAGTTAAATTAAAATGAGTTCTTGCTGGGGTTGGGTGGGTCCTTAATCTAAGGTACCGTATTTTGCCATGTAAAATGCATACTTTTTTGCCCAAATTTTTGAAAAATAAGGATGTGCATTATACATAAGTGTTACTAATTCAGTACCTATATAAATGTTTTTAATTCTTTTACTTATGCTTATGCATTAAAAGCATAACTCTAGAAAGCAATAACAATATCTGTATGCAAAATTGGAATACAATAATTGGTTTTGTTTCTACATATAAATGAATAGAATCGCATGAGTTCTTAAAAGCAGAGAACTTTTCCTGGCTGCAGTCGGAGAACGGGAGATGAGATTACAGAAGAACCGTTACAGATACAACATCGCTGGCTTTGAAGATGGAGGAAAGGACCACGAGCCCTGGAATGTGGGTGTCTTTAGAACCCAGAAAAGGAGATCAGGAAACAGACAACTGCAGAGGACAACCATGGAAGACACAAGGAGAAGACCGCTATCTACAAGCCAGGGAGAGAAGCCTCAGAAAAAATCCAACCCTGCCAACACCTTGGTCACAGACTTCCAGCCTCCAGAATCGTGTGACAATAAATTTCTGTTGTTTAAAAACAAACAAACAAACAAACAAATAAATAATGGAATTTAAAAATTAAAAGATTTTTTCCCCCTGAAAGTTTGGGCCAAAAATGTGGGTGTGCATTATATGCGATGAAATACAGTAAGTTGGATGCTTATAAGAAGAAACACTAATGAAGACACAGAGAGAGAAGGTGCCCATGTGACAAGAAAGGCAGAGATTGGAGTGTTGCATCTACAAGCCAAGGAACGCCAAGGATTGCCAGCAAACACCAGAAGCTAGCTGAGGCCAGGGAGGATCTTACCCTACAAGTTTAAGAGGGAGAAACAGACCTACTGACACCTTAGTTTTGGACTTCTAATCTGCAGAACCATGGGACAATACGTTATTGTTGTTCAAACCACCCATTTGTGGTATTTTGTTATAGCCACCCTAGGAACCTGATAAAGATTCTCACACACCTAAATGAATTTTTGATAATTTGGACAAAATGTGTGGTAAATTTCACATTGAAATTTTTCATTAAATATAGCCTACGCTGGATTTCCATGTGTCTATACTTTCATTATTATTAGATATAAATACTCAATAGAACTGTTTTTTTTTTTTTCTGTAGCCACCCACTGATATCGTTAGGTAGGTAGTAAACATTGGACTACTTCATATGGTGGCTGTTTGAAAGCTTTGGTGTTCTCATAGAGACAGAAATTTTAATTTTTTAAACCTAATGTTCTATGAAGTATGGAAATGACAAAGGGGCGCCCTACCCAATGACCTGCCTTTCTAAGCAAAATGGAATTTTCGAATAATGATTTATAATTTCCTTATAAGCTTAGTAACTACTTGTAAAGTTACTTTAAACTGATCTTTCCCCTGAGTTACTGATGCTTGTAACCACTGATCTTTCTTTCTACTGGGTCTGTTTTCTTTATCATGTTACCAAGGTTTGGAAACGAGTGTGCCAAGTGAGTCTGGACTTCCAACAAACAGATGCCCGATCCAGCCTCACGGAAGAAAAAAGGACCAAAGGAAGAAAGGCTTTTTTTTTTTTGTAGTTGTAACAAACCTGCACTGATCCACTCATGCACGTTGGTCTGGCTTCCCTGGTCGGGGCAGAGAAGGAAGCCGGCATGCCGGTCACCAGAAAGACTGGTACTGGAGGGCCATCAGTGTGTGTGTAAACACGGGTAGCTTTATAGGGTTGTCACGGCTTCTTCCCTGCACAGAACCTGTTCTCTTTTTTTACAATGGGCATTGTCACCGTAGAAATTTTATTTGAAAGAAAAGACGACCAGGCCCATTCTAGAACCCTCTTTTGTTACTCCTGGCAGTGCTACAAAGACACTGGGTCTGGTGGTGGTGTCGGAATGGATGTAAGGTGTACTGAGTCTGAACACATGGCATAAAGCGAAAACTGCTGAACTAACACTAAGTATAGAAACTCCTCTGTTAATGAACTTTTTGGTTTCCAACAAGCTGTTCCCATAGTCCATTTTTTTTCTTAATTGAAAGCGACATGGCACAAAAAAAAATGTCTACTCTCACCTGTGGGTGATGGGTTGAGTTGGGATTCTGGTCCTCACCTGGAGGGCTTGTGGAAACACCAATAGTTGGGTCTCTCCCCACTTTACTCGCTCAGTGAGCCTTGGTGGGGGCGGGGTTGGGACGGAGCATTTTCCTTTCTAACAAGCTCCCAGGTGGTGGTGATGCTGGTGGTTGGGGTCCTCACTGTGAAGTCTGCTTGGCAGCCAGTCTTGGTCACCCTGGAGGCTGCAAGTTTGAATTTTAGATTTCTCTCTTTAAAGATCAGACACTAGAGGGCGGTGTGATCACAGCTCAGGGACTGGAGAGCACACAGACTTCACTGACCTCCACACCAGCTTGTCGGAATTAACCACTGCTTCAGCCCGGGCATGGTTGTCTAACCTGTTCTGTTTGTTCACACTTCTTATAAGAATTTATCCAGAAGAAAGGTTCTGCTGATAAAAATAAGTTTATTTTTAAACTTACTTAAAATAAGTTTAAAAGGCTGGTGTGGCTCAGTGGATGGAGCACTCGACTGCGAACCAAAGGGTTGCCAGTTCGATTCCCAGTCAGGGCACATGCCTGGTTGTGGGCCAGGTCCCCAGTTGGGGCTGTGTGAGAGCTGATGCATGCTTCTCTCCCTCCTTTCCTTTCTCTCTAAAAATAAATAAATAAAAAATTTTAAAAAAAGTTTAAAAGCTGCTCTCTCTCCAGCCCCTTCCTCGTCACGTCAGGGCCTGTGAGCTGAGTGCTGAGGCTGTGGGTGCCTGTGATTTTAGGTCTCATTTTTCAGGCAACTTTGCAATCAAAAGATGAGTTGGCTTCTGAGCCCAGTTTTTATCGAAGTGTTTTCAACGCGTCTGAATTCTATTAATAATGAAAACAGAGTTGTGGGACCAAATCTGTTCAGAAACATGGGGTTAAAAAAAGTTACGTGGGTATCTTTACTGGAACGTTCCTCAGAACCTTTATTTGGACAGTGGAAACCTCGGGAGGAGGAAGGAGATGACCGGAACAGAAAACAGCGATCTGATTCCAATCCTGCATCTTCTTCATAAAGGAAGTAGAGCCCAGAAGATAAAGTGACTGTCGAGCAGTGACAGAGGTCGGTCTCGTTTCCACTGAACAGAATACCTGCGGAACTGTATGCGGTGACAATACCCAGGCGAGGTGAGGGGTTACTGCGTGTTCGGGACCTGGGTCTTCCAGTTCCCGGTCTCCGCAGGCTGTGCCCCACCCCTTCCTACAGGTGGCGCTGCCATGCCCCTTGTCAGGAAGGACTTCTCCACCAGCCTGTCCGGAATGGCCCTTCTCCCGTCACTCTCTTTTTCCTTCCCTTGCCTTGTCACGGCTGGTTATAGATTAATATGCTTAGTTGTTTTTTTCTGTTTCTTCCCTCTGAAACAGAAGAAACCTGAAAGGATTTTATCCATCGTGGTGCCTACCAGATTCTTAATTGTCGACATTTTTTGGATAAGTGAACTTATTCTATTGAAGAGTATAATGTAAGATTGATTACACTGTCAGGGTTCTCCAGAGGCACAGAACCAAAGGAGTTAATATGTTACACGTCAAATGTATGCAAATGGTAAAAACTAGTGGGTTTGATGACATAGTTCCAACAGGAGCCAGATAATCTGAATTCTATAGGAATTTATAGAAAAATTTCCACTTACATTTCTGGGTTTAGAAGTATCATGTATGGCATTTTCCAGTAATTGTTTACAATTCATGGTATTTTATTTTATACAGACTGGTTGTATTAGAGAATGTTCTTACAGTCTTGGGAAAGTTTGAACTTAAATGTTATTAAGGTGACAGGCATTTATATTTATCCAAAGGCCCCTCTGAGAGGGAATTCTACGCCGGGTTTGACTGCAGTTAAGATGACGGCCTTGTGGAATACTGACCACTTCACAATTGTCCATCTCCAAATCTCACGGGAGTTCCTGCGGCGGGCAGACCGACCTGATCTCTGCAAGGAAGCGAATTCAGCAAATGTTGTCCCAGGCTTCTTCCAAGTAGCAGGGAGACCCTGGAAGGTGGTAGAGGTATTGGGGCAGAGGAGTTGCTAACAGACAAGGAAGCACAGGGCCCTTCAAAGATGTTTTGGAGGTTAACCGACTTATGATAAGGTCCACCACTTTCTGCGAGGACCCTCCCCAACTGAGCTCCCGCACTGAGCCTCATAGGGTGTTATCTTCTGTCCTCGAATCACAAGGCCCGACATCCCCTGCCTACAATGAGGCGATAGGGTTGGGGAGTGGGGGGCTGTGTGTGTGTGTGTGAGATCTTCAATAAAAAAAGAAAGCCTGAAAATAAATGTGATGTGATGAAGACCTGGCTTCGGGTATTTTTAGCTTCAGCGACCCTGGCTGTAGTGTATCTACAAACACATTTCCATGCACTTGTTAGTAGCAGTCAATTAGTCCTCTGAGAATCTCACTTTGAAAGGAGCTTAGAGATAATGCTTGTCATGGAAGATGATGCTCCCCGGAATGGAGCAAGAACTCTGGGAGGGAGGACCTTCCAGACCATCCCTCCTTGTCCACCACCCACTGCATCCTCTCCCCAGGCGGGTCACATGAAGACAGCCTTGCTTGGAGACCCATTGGATAAGTATTTACCTCTTCTTTGAGGTAAATACTGATCTTGTTTGTATCAACAAAACTCTTAAACAGAATAGGTGGTGATGACAATCAGAAACTGAATTACATCTACAAAGAGTGATAATGAAAATCAAAAAATTTGCCAGTGATTAAATTGAAGTGACTGCATTCTATCTAATTCTTCTCAGAAGGTACAGAGTGGCTGTTCTCCTTGGAATGCTTCCTCGGTTTCTAGGTCTTTCTCGCATAGGCTAGCCTTCCTGGAGGCCGTCTGTAGTCCGTGCTCCTGAAAGCCTGCTCTCCACTGTCATCCATGCTCTTTCTGTCTAGTCTGACCGTTTGCACAGCATCATAGTTGAACTTCCAGTTGAGTTTCTCATCTTTTCTCTCCATGCCTTTCATGGACCCACCCCTATTTCTGCCACCTTGGCAATGCTGAAATTCCTCTGCCTTTTCTCATCTTTTCGCCTGTGTTAGCCCTGCTGCCCTCTGAATTTGGTTTGAGTGTATCAGAAATGAACCTAACAAAACCCCCCACAACCTCCCACTTGATGAGGGGAAAGAGAACCACAGCCCCTTCGGAGAGAGGGAAGGATGCACAGGAAAAGGCGTCAGAAACAGGCATGGATACAAGAGGGAGGAATGTGATTTCGAGGGACAAGGGAGATGGAAGTTAATCCCCCGACTAATAAGGAGGACAATCCTGCTGCTAGAGTTTTTCAGGTTCTTGAGTTCAAGTACCAGCTTCTTCATTTTCATGTGAAGATACTGGACATTTACTTGTTGTTGATATTGTTCCTGCTTCTCCTTGCTGGCTCCAGACAATTATCCCTAACCTCTCGGGAGAAAATTAGAACGTTCATTTCTTTGAAACTCATTTAGCCGGGCCACTCCCCAGTGATCTGGTTGCTGATATCTACCGAGCTGGTGTCTCTTCCTCAGTCGTTGAACTCTTAGGCGTCAACTCTTCATCCCCAATCCTGCTGTTATCTTGCACTTCTTCAGTATCCACACGAAAGGCATCTTGTCTTTCCAGTTCCTCAATCTCCTCATTCCAAAGACTCCTTTTTGTGCTTTATCCCAGCTACCCATTCTCGTGGTCACACCCTATTCTCATTCTAACACAAGAAATTCAGTCATCCGGCTCTGTCTGCAACGGTCTCTTCTTGATTACTTGGTCAGCTACTTCCACTGTACCATTCTCCATCTTCATCAAGATACCTCTGTTCTCCAAGCCCCCAGAATGCTCTTTTCTTTATTTCCCTGGTTATTTCTGTAATAATCATACCAAAGCTCTAAACTCCATTGTCTGCCTATGTTTGGATTACACCTGTGAGGAAAAACTTCAGTTCTAGGGGAAGGGAGACCTTCATCTGCATTCTGGAGAAAGTCACCCAGCAAAGCAGAATGCTTGCCCTCTAAGTTCCTAGTCACCTGCTTCTGAGGCTGTCTTGCAGATTTGTCTAGTTGCCCAGTCCTCCTACTCTCCTTAAAGGCCTTTGCACAACTTATCTGTCCTTCTCAGTCCTCTGATTCTCTCATCCTTCCTTCATTCTCAGACTAGAATCTACTTCATGGAGAGAAAAGGGAAGAACCCAGCTGCCATCTCCCTTATGTTCCCAGCAATGTGCATACTATTCTATACCCGCCTCCCCCGCCCCTTCTCCTCTCTAGGGCCAGTTCCTCCAAGTCCTCTTCCTCCCACCTGAGAACATTGACACCACAGTTTTTCTTTTATAGTTCACCTGCTTTACCTAATTTGACCCTTGTCATTTAAAAAATTATCCTTATTCAACATTTTCCATTTCAGCCAACCCTCTCTTCATTCAACAGTCCTCTTCAGTTATAACTGAGCTCTCTCCCCTCCATCATAGACAAGATTTTGGACAAGTTGTCCATACTATTTCCATCTTTTCCCCACCTTCTCATCTTCTGACCCACCTGAAAGTATCTTCTCCTCTAAATGGGAAAGTGTGTTGTCAAAAATGACCTTCTTGTTTGCAAATCCGGTGGAAATGTTTCGGCCTTCTATTAATTGACTTCTCAGCATCACTTGAATTGCTGCTCACTCCTTCCTGCTTCAAACATTCTCTTCTCTTAACAGGTACAGCAGCCAAAACCCTCTAAGGTTTTTTTCTTTTTCTTTGGCCTCTCCTTAGACTTCTGTGCATGCTCATTTTTATTTAAATGACTCATAATTGGCATTCTTAAAAGCTTCATCTTTGACTCTCTTCTTACTTGGTGCTTTCTTCTTAGGCAGTTTCATCTAAGATCACGGCTTTGCTTACCATCCAGATGGTACTGACACATTTATACGTGTTGCGGAGACACCTCTTCTGAATCCTGTGTCTAGTGAGAACCTCACATCCATACTTGAATGGCTCGAGAGGAGTTCGAATGCGGCACTTTCAAACATCGCTCACAACCTTGCCCACACAGTCCTCTTCCGCTGCTCTTTATCAGAATCACGGTACCATCAGAAATCTAGAAATTCCCTCTCCTGTAGATACATTAAATTCAACTCCCTGTCCTATCAATTTTACCTTAAATAATTCTCAGGTATATTCTCTCTCTTTATCCTTGTAATACCCTAGTGTTACCATCATTAGCTTTAGTCTGGATAAATGCCTACTCACTATTCTCTCCACAAGTTCTCTGGCCCTCCCTCTAAGTCTACAGCCAGCATGATCTTTTGCAAAGGCAAAAATAATTATAATTTTTTAACTCAAAAATCCTCTAATAGATCCCCAATCTCCCTGCCATGACCTGTAAGGCCTCAGACATCCTTCCTCTTCCCTGTGGTCCCCCATCCCCCATCCCATCCTAAGCCACTCACTCTTTCTCTCGTGATGAGTTTTTGCCACACTGGCCGTCTTTCAGTTCCTTGAGCACACTGTCTCCCTCTGCCCCAGGGTCTTTGCACATGCTGTTCCATGCGGTGGCACAGTCCTGCTCACCCTGTACCCTGGTTGTCTCATTTTCATTCTTCAGCTCCCAGCTCCCATGTCATTTCCCCAGAGATGTTTTAACTCTCCAGTTCAGGCCAGATTCCTTTGTCATGTCCTGTCACAGCCAGTCTTCTTACAGTGTGCATTTCCTAGTGGGTGAATTTACCTTCACTATTGTGTTTATTGGGTTAATAGCTGAGTTTTCCATTAGGCTGTAAGCTCCATGACATTAAAGATCAGGTCTATTATTCTTGTTTGCAAGTAATATTCTCAGTGCTTGTAAAAGAGTCTGGAAGTTTATGGGCTTAATAAATGCTTTTTAAATGAATGGAAATTCCACTGAGCCCCACTCGCCTCTTTTTAGAAAATAAAAATCATTAATGGAAGCTTCATAGGAATACTACGAAGATTAAATGAGACCTGTGCATATAAAGAACCCCGCATAGTATGTGGCATATTGTTACTGCTCAATATAGCTTTAGTCCCTTTCTTCCCCCTTCCCTCCTTTTCTTCTCTCCCTTTTATAACTAGCAACTCTCAACCTGCCTTCATGAGTTGGACGTCCACAGGTGTTCTGTGGTCTAGATCCTGGTCTTGGCAGATGAAGACAATGAGTGGTGGTTTGGGGTGGGGTGAAGGGCTTGCTCCTGATCTTGGGAGTATTCAGGGATTCCTTTTGAATGTATTTCTCCAGACCCTTTCTACTTTCACTGTGCCCAAAGCAGGTATTTCTGCCCGGTGGGAATGATAGGAAGCCATGTACTCAGAGCTGAGCCAGAGACCTTTATCCTGAGAAGGCTAAGTAAGGAGGCCAGTCTGGGGTTGCACAGAGGAGTTGTGGTTTGTAGCAATCATCAGAGGACTTCCTGGTGAGAAGCACCCTTTTTGGTTTTGACCTTCAACCGCAGCTTTGAGAGTGGCTGGGGAAACCCTGTCTCTCCAATGTTTCTCCAACCCTACCTTTATTCCAGGGTTTGGGTCACTGTCCCAGTTGATTTATTTATGTGCCTGTCTCATTTGATTGTCTTTCATGCAGGCCATTTACCAAGACTGTAATGAGTAGGTTTCAGCACCATGCTCACTTGGAATGTTTTCATATGTAGAGGAGCATTTGTATGTGGCTAGAGAACTACTAGCCTTTCTCTAGACCCTGGAGCACCTCTTTCCGATGACCTGATTCTAGTCTTCCATTGTCAGCCTTTTGTCTATTAATGTGCACATGAAATCTGCCCAGTAGAGGGACCATCCTCCCTTCCTGTGGGAAAAATTCTTAAAAGAGAGTTTCTTTCAGATACGAATCTAGGTTGACTTTTATATTCTACTGGCTTCTGACTTCCATTGTGTTGAGACTGCCTTTGGTCGTCTCGTAATTGTTTCTTTCTAGGTAAATTTCCCTTTTTCCTGGCTATTTTTTGATTTTATATGTCTTTTCTGTTCTTCAGTTTCACTACAATGTGTGTGGTTGGAATGTCATTGATTTTGTCCAACTCGGTGTTTGTTGAGACACTTGAATTTGAGGATCGGTGTCTTACATCACTTTGGAAAATTATCAACCACTCTCTTTGAATTTTACGTCTTCTCCATGCTCTGTGTTATCTTCTTCAGCTTCAGTCAGGCACTGGTTAAGCTAATGTTCCTCACAAGACACACTATGGTAGGTTGTGTGGGAAAATGCTTTGTTGTGTAGGACTATTCCTTGCATTATGGGACATTTTACATTCCTGGATTCCAGACAGTAAATGCCATTGTAATGCAAGTGACTTCAGATACTTCCAAATGCTCCCTAAGGTAAGCAGTAACACCTCTGCCTGGGAAACACTGTGATGAATCTTCTCTCTTTCAGCTATGTCCTCTCACCTTCCGTATTTTTAATCTATGCCTCTCTGTGCTGAATTCTAATTTATGAAGCTGTGTTTTCTATCACTGCTTTTCTCTTCAGCTGTGTCTAAAAATCTGTTTAAACCTTCTGGAGCTTTTAAATTCTATTTCATTTTTCACTGCTAGATGTTTTAGAAATTTGGCTCCTTTGCAAATTTATTTGGTAATGGTTGATAGCCTTGTGTTCCCTTGCTGTATTTATATTAAATATTTTTATTTCTTGAAACATATTCATCCTTTTATATTTGTATATTTTGTGCAATCCAAGATGTCACTGATTATAAGAAACACCCCCCATTTATGCATCACTAAGAAAAATAAAAGGTTCTCTCTGTGACTGGTAAGTGTTCTTATGATATCCCTCTATGGAGAAATATTTTTTCTTCTTTATTCAATGTATTGAGGATATAAACCCATCTTTGGAAACTGATCAAACATCTAGCCATTTTTTCTTGCCATTTCCCTGTAATCTGAATTAAAGCTTAAGTTTTAGAACTGTAATGGGAGATATCAGAGAGATGGTGACTCTAATATAATCCAAAATTCAAATAAAAGCCTAGTTTGGTAATATTCAATTACAAAATTATTTTAAAATATCTTTCATTCTCTTTTATCTATTTATGACACCATCTTTTTCTTTGAATTTGCAAGTCAATACATCAGATATGGATGACATAATGAATACCATTCGCATATTCTTTATTGTCCAAAGAACGTGTACTTTCAATCGTGTGTCTAGCGGTGGTGATGGGCTACTCTGAGTTACACACATTTCTGCCCCCTGGTTGATCTGCCACCCATGCTGTACATTCATAAGACAGTAGGGAGATTTGGTAGAATCTGTGGCTATGACAATGGAATAAAGTTAAGTGGCCCACAAAGGGCTAAAACCTGTTCTCTGGCCCCTGTCAATACCCAGAGGCTCTTCCTTGATGGCATCGCACCCACTTGGCTCTCTCTGCTGCTGCCGATAGCCTGGAACAGGGCTGTGCCTGTCGCTTGGTCCTGGTGCTGGCTGTCAGCCCCGCTCCTTCATCCTTGGATCATTTTATCCCTCTGCCCTGAATGCTGGCCCTCTCATCTGGCAGCACCATCTACTGTCTGCCATCCACTCTGCACATCCACGGGGCCAGGAGACATTCTGGGTCTCTTCCATTCCATATGGGATCGGGGGTCACTTGGGGTCATGCTCTTAAGTTGAATGTGAGGAGAGGAGAGGATCCATGTCAACTCACAGCTCTGTTTTTCTTTCCTTTCTTTTCCACATAGCCAGCTGAGTCAGAGGCATTCACATTTCTTGTTTTTGTTCATCCTGCCTTCTGAGTTTTTAAATCTGTGAGGCCTGGTTCTTCATGTGGGAATGGGTCCTCTGAAATTTTAGAACAATTCCTCTTAAAAGTCAATTATCTCATGAAGCTCAATGTTTCTAGTAAGTATGCAAATGAGAAAGACTTGAGATTGTTTTCTGGATACAGGAACAAATAATAACAAGGAAGAAGCCATTTGTCATGTGTCCTAGGTCACTCCATCATCATCCTCCTTAAGACCTGGATGGGGAAGCAGGACAAAGTCAGGGAGGCAAAAGCCGGTGAGGCTCCTGTAGGGCCTCGGAGATCAGAGCCTCTGTGGTCATGGCCCTTCTACCTGAAGTGAAAAGAAAAGTCACTGGAGGAGCCAGGAGTGGCATGACCAGACTCATGTTCTAACAGAGTCCCCCACCCCCACACTGTGCTACAAATAGACTCCAGTGGAGCAAGGCTGGAAGCCCTAGCGATAAAGGGAATGCCAGCTGTGGTCGTGGGAGAAGTTATTAAATTCTGCCCAGCCATGTGGCACATAATAATGTGTCAGTAAACAACAGACCACATTATGATGGTAGTCCCAGGCAGAGGGCAAGTCTGAGCAAGCAGACCTACAACCTTTTCTGTTTCTCCTGAGATGAGTGCGCTCTAGCTGTTTCTAGCCCCTAATTTCTGTCATTTCTTTGTGAACTTTGATGTCGTTGGTATTTCAGAGTCATCCTATGTACAGAACACTTAGGATATTTCTCCATAAGGTGTTCTTATGTGACTACACAAAACCCTATAGCTTGCAAAGCAAAACTGTGTTTTAATACAAAAACACTTTTCTCTTAGAAAAAAAACTCTATCTTTTCTTCTGTTTGTTCCTTTTCATTATAAATGCATATTGACTTATTCATACATATTGCCAAAAATATAAAAAACAGCAGAATGGTTGCATATAAAAATTAAAATGCTCCAGTGCTTATTGTTTACTGTTATTTACTATGAGATTAAAACATTTCTTAAAAATAAGTATTTTAATTTGGGGTCATTCAGATGGTGCAAACATGCAAAACTCGTAAAAAGGTGACATTACCCCATAAGTCCCATTACCCCGCAACAGGTGATCATTAGGATTGGTTTTGTTTGTCCTCCCAGAAACGTCGTATGTGCATCTAAGCCAATACCATATTTTTCACCTTACTTTTACACAAATGATGAGTCACTACACCTATTACTATTTTGACAGTTGACTTTTCCCCACTTAATACTATAATTTAGAGCCCTTTATCACTATGTAAAGACCTTCATTTTTTTATGTAGCTAATATTATGAGTAAATATACTGGTATACCATAATACATTTTCCCTGTCCTCATTTAGTAAAATTGAAATAGTCTTCAACCCTTTGTTCTTAGAAACAATAATTCAATGAAAAACCTTTTCTACAAGTCAGTTACCAGGTATGCAAGTTTATTGGTAGTGTGTGTTCCTGTCAGAGGAAATCTATACATGGGAATATAGAAAGATAAACATATTTATAATTTTGAGAATACCAAATTTTTCTTTGTAGTAGTGAAACTAATTTACACTCCCCTCAACAATCTTTGAGATTACCTGTTGACTCATTACCAGAGAGTAAATGTATTGTCACCCTTTTGGATTAGTTTCTAGTATGACATTGAACAGGATATCTCACTGTTGTTCTACTATACATTTCTCTTATGAGTTAATTTTAGCATCTTTTAAATGTCTGAGCCATTTGCATTTTCCTTTCTCTGAATTCTCTGTTCACACCCTTCACCTGTTTTTCTATGAAGTTGTTGATCTTTTTCTTATTGATCTGTATTTGTTCACTTTAAATTCAGGAAAGTAGCTTTGATGAGTTGCAATAATTTCCCCAGATTACCTTTTTTGTTGTTGCTGCTTTGCTTAGAGTGTTTTTTTCTTTTATGCATAAATTTAGTTTTTTGACTTCTAGGATTTATTTTAGAAAGGTTTATGATTATAAATTCTTACATGTTTTCCTTCTGTCCTTTGTAGTTTCATTTTATATCTGCATATTGATACACATACAATTACATATTAATAGAGTTACTTTAGCACTCTTGGGCCCTACTTAGTTTTTCCTTTAAAACCAAAATTAAACTGTTCTAATTTTATTAAATATTCCATTTTTTCTTCCACTTGTATGAAATTCTATCTTTATTAGAGTCTAAAATCCCAAATAAATTAAAGACTAATTCAGAATTTTCTGTTTTATTGGATTGTCTCTTCATGCTCCTGTTACTGTGACTAAGAGTCAAGAGTAGGATTTTATTCTCTGCAAAT
This sequence comes from Tonatia bakeri, assembly GCA_004024845.1. Classification (NCBI taxonomy): domain Eukaryota; kingdom Metazoa; phylum Chordata; class Mammalia; order Chiroptera; family Phyllostomidae; genus Tonatia; species Tonatia bakeri. Next base: position 118,918 of record PVIA01001550.1, on the reverse strand, counting down.
AATTTATCTTATTTTTCTATTTAAAAAAACATTTTCTTGGTTCTTCCTTAATTTTTCCAAATAAAATTTAGAATCACACTTACTATTTCTGGAAAAAAGAAACATGTTGTATTTTTTCACTGGAATTAGATTTAATGTCTAAATTATTTAGGAAGACTGATGGCTTCATATATATATTTTCCTAACCAAGAACAAGGTTGTTTTTTTTTTTCAATATGCCTAGGTGTTATTTCATACTCTTCATAAGTATTTTCAGGCATAGTCATATATATCTTCCACATTTATTAAATCATTAAATAGATTATATTTATTTTAGTCTTGCCATACATGGGGTCTTTCACTAAATAATTGTTATATCATAAAAGCTGTTGTTTTCTGTCTACTGACTTTCTATACCACTATCTCAGTTTTTAGTTGAGTCTCTTGGGTATATACTTGTAACCTCTGGAATAGTAATAGTTTTCCTCCTTCTTTCCAATTTTTAATGTCTTTTTTTTTCTTGTCTAATTGCATTGGCTAATTTCTCTAGTACTATAAGTTAAGTGGGAAGAATAATACTGGTCATCCCTTTCTTGCTTTTGACATAAGTAGGATTGTCATTAGTTTTCTCCACTAGGTGTGTGTTGACTTTGGAGCTGGGTTTTTAGTACAGTGATTGGATTTGGGGATTTGAAGAAAAGTATATTTGAAACACAAACCTTGAATCAGCTTCTTTATTCCCAGTGGCATACTGCTCAATGTATCCTCTGCTGAAGTTTCAAAGGGCAGACAAGCTTGGACAATTTTCAGCACAACTCATCAGAAAATTTGAAAGATTCTTTAATATTTCTGTACACATTATTTTATTTAGTACAATCTCTGCCATTTAAAAATTAGGTGCCTACCCCCAATCAGTGTGTTCTTATTTATGAATACTTGTAGAAACCCATAGAATTTCTGTTCAAGTTTTCTGTTTTAGACAGACATTACACTGATATAACAATAAAATACCTATCTGGGGTCCTAACAGGAAGAAAGCACATTGTCTCTCCTTGGGCCACTAGGAATTGAGATGAATGTCATTCTGGGGACACACAGGAGTGTCTGGAATTATCGTTGAGGTAGAGTTTCAACAATAAAGCTCAGCAAAGCTCAAAGTGAAAAATTATCATAATAAATCAAATGTGATATTATCAAATAAAAGCTTGTTCATAATACTAAGTTATCAATGTTGGAGAGGAGTCCTTAGAAACGGGACCAAACTTTGTAATTCTCTCAGAGAACTGTTATACAGAAATACACTTAATGGAAGAAGAAGGAAAATGACTCATGTGACAAAAAAATGTTCCATGTCCTGCCTGTTTTGGTAAGATAAAACACATGTTTAAGCCAGGAAGCCGGGTCAGTCCTGTTAGCACTTCTGCACACAGATGGGGAACAGCAACTCCAGGACGGTGGTTTGTTTCCATGCCATTGTCATGTCCTTTCAAGTGCTCAGAACAGAATTTTTCAGTCACCGCCATTCACTGGGGTCCCAACGTGGGCTGTTTAATTGAGATTAGTGGGTCCTGTCGACTGCATTCAGTTCAGCTGGGCATAAAGATATCTGGTCTGAAGCTGGGATTTTGTTGTGGTTTTGAAAAGGTTCATTGGAATCCAGACTTGGGATGAGTGTCAATTTATGGCACTCAGTGACATTGTGACCAGCACCGTTCTTGCTAAGAAGCTGTAGTCATTAACATAAGATTAGATGGCATCCCTTGGTCCCTCTGGGTGTGGCTCTTGTGCATTCTGACTTAGGGGAGAGCTCTGCACTTCTCTTTGGCATTTGACTGAGTAGATAGTATAGATGCTTCTAATAAGGAAAATTCCAGCAATGATGGCAAAATAACTCCCGTAAACCAAAAACTGTAGAAAAACAAATAGAATTAGATGCACATAATAGCTGACCATCTTTGTGATTGATTATTCATAGTGATGCCATTGATTTGTTTGGATTAGGGAATAACTGAGACCCAGGACCTTATTATGGGATATTTAGGTCTGCACAGTACTTTCTTCTGCCAACTTGGAAGAACCAGGTATGAAAGTGTTAGCAATACAGTAACTAAGAGTTCGGGCTCTGGAGCCAGGGTGGCTTGGTTCATGTTTTAGCTAACCTTGCCAATAGTGGAAAAGTACTAACTCCCACTGATCTTTGTACCTGCGTTTGTAGGATGGTACAGTGCTATGTGTAATGTCTCCAATAACGAACTTCAGACATTGAGGATACTCTTTATCTATCTTATATCTCCTTTTTTCAGATCCTTATATAAAATGTGAGATTGAGCTAATTTTAAGTCCCTCTGGAGTATGGGGAACAGAGAACAGAGGTCTGCAGCCAGGTGAGCCTCCTGGTTAAATCTCAGTAAGCCTTGGAACTAGATGATGGGAGGAAGAAGAGGCATCTGGGGACACCTAAATAATATGTTACCTGATGATGTTTTAGGAACCAAAGATAAACGCTGACTTACTGTGATTATTACTCAAAACTAGTTGGTGTGTTATACTGATAATCAAGGAATTTCTTATTTTAAAATTTGCCTACCCAAGGGATTTGAGCAATTTAAACATTGGCAGTAGTAAGGGCATAGGATCCTTTGAGAGGACCTAGTTACTCTCCATTCCCACCAAGAATGAAGAGCAGTTTTGCAGCTTACCTGAATGCTGACCGGCAGGTTGAGCCCTCTCAGGTCTACTACGATCACAGTTATAAGGGTCTGAACCACCACGGCCAGGAAGGTGTTGATTCCAAACACCAGGGCATATCGTTCCACACTCAGATTGACGGCAATCTGAAATCTGTCATTAAACATGACATATGTTTTTAACAAGAATATGCATGGGATTCTTACCTTTAAGAGACAAAAAACAAGATAAAATAAAATAAAATAAAATAAAATAAAATAAAATAAAATAAAAAAATAAAAGCAGTCTGCTGGATGGGAAGGAGATTGAGGAGATGAGTGAAAAGGGGAAGGAATTACAATGTACAAATTGCCAGTTATAGAAAGTCGCAGGATGTACAGAATAGAGGATTTAGTCGATTATATTGCAATAATTTTATATGGTGTCAGATGAGTGCTTGACTTAGGGGTGATTACTTTGTGAGTTATATGAATGTCTAGTCACTATGTTGTATTCCTGAAACTGGTATAAATAATATTGTGTGTCAACTATAATTGGAAAAAAAAGTCAAAAGTGTGTTTTTATTTTTTTGGATTTAAAACATTTATTTATTATTGAATTTTATTTTTCAAATACAGTTTCCATTCAGTACCACTCTGCACCAGTTTGAGATGTACAGCAAAGTGGCAGGAAACCCCTGCACCCTACAGAGTGGTCCCCCTGCTCCTCCAAGGACCCACCTGCCCCAGATCCAGTTTTGACATTAGTGGCTGTGTTCCCCATGCTGCAATCCACGTCTGTGTCTACTCTGCAATCACCACTTTGTCCTGCTTAATCCCTCCACCTTCCCCGCCCCCCTCCCCCGCAGCCCTCGACCCCTCCCTCTCTGACAGCTGTCAGTCCTTCTCTGTGTCTATGAGTCTGTTTCTACTTGGTTTATTTTGTTCATTAGATTCCACATACAAGTGAAATCATGTGGTATTTGTCTTTGTTTGACTGGCTTATTTCTTGTTAACAGCAATTCTCAACTAAATCTCCTCCAGTGCAGACAAACAAACAGGGCAAAGAAAGGGAGTTTTAAAACAGATAAAGGCTTAATTAAATTAGTTATAGGAAATATACCAGATTCCTCCTATTCAAAGTAATGCTTCCAGAAATTAAGCCTAAATGTTCTAAGTTCTCATAACTTAGGATATTGGATGCCATATGATCTTAGTGTTTTATAGTGAATTTTTATAAAAATGCATGCAACACCCAATCTGAGGAACTTTTTAGAGTTATTCATTTTATTGTCAATTGCTTGTTTTGAGAGTTTCAAAATTTGATGTGAATTATTGTTTGGAAGATCCAGACCATGACTGGTTGTAGAGTTGACTCTGTGATTAATTTTTAATAAATGATAGATTTTGAAATCTTGGAACACTTCTGAAAGACTGAAAAATGTGTTCTTTAGAGTTCTCCCTTGGAATGCAGGGAAAGGCTTTGTCTTCTGAATATTCTTACAATGAAAAGAAATAATACAATGCTACCTTAACCAAATGCTTACATTAAAAAAAGAAATTCAAGACACATGAGTTGGAATCATTAAATGACACATTTCAGTGCAAAAAATAAACTTGTTAACAAGTTTCATCTCTGCCTTTTCACAATCTTTTCCCAGGGTGCTCATAAGTCTGTGCCTTGTCAATTGCTCATCAAACATTTTTCACAAATTAAAAAACAAAACCTGATACAGTTCTCATCTCTACTTTCTTTACGTGATTTTAAATTCAGATGTTCTTCTCTTTTTTGGTTACTACTAAAGTACATCTCCTATATAGTCAGCTTTTTTTGTACTTAGATGTGGAACCAAATGTTTCTAATTGTTCTTTAAAAAAAATGATCCCTGGAATTTAGTTTCTAATAATCTTTGCATCTGCACTTTTTGATATCTGACTTTTTATAACTTGCTAAGAATATTTTGTTTCAGAAGTATGCTTGGAATTACTCAAGCAACCAGGTGAAATCAGGGCTGAAACTTAAACTGAATCACTCATAGTCCGATTCCATCCCATGTTGCTATGGCAAATTGCTTGAAATAAAAAATCACAACCTGACAATGTATCATTGCTCTTGGTTTATGAACTGACAGAAATTTCTTTTTTTTTTTTTTTTGAGAATTTTTATAAGAGTTTACTTGAGCCAAACTGATGACATATGCCCGGGAGCAAGATCTCAAATTCTCCAAAGAGTAACTTTTGTTTTTTTGCACCTTCTTTCTTGCATCTGAAAGTAAGAGGGAAACTAAGGACGTGGGAGGAAGCAAGGCCAGGACTGGACTGCAGGGCAGTTTACAAGATCACGTGCTTCCTTGCAGGTGGTTACCCTAACTTCAAAGGTGTGTTCACCCGGATGCCCAGAAACAATGGACAGGGCTTGCTGAGGCCAAGAGAGACCTTGTACCAGAAAGTATGTGCCCGGGGTATTCCTACCCACCAAGACCTGCCCAGTGTGGAACTTCTTTCCTTGATGACTACTCTTTGTAATATTCAGGCGGCAAATAGTTAAATAAAAAGATGGCTTGATTGTGTCTAATTTAATATGAAGTAGTCAATATTTAAAATTGCAATTAATTAAAATTCCTCTGAGGTTCTCTGAAGTACTGTAAGCCTATAGAAGAGAGAGTAGGGCTTAGTTTTAGGAGTGGACATAAATGGCTGTTAATACTTACACTGCTATGGTGATAAGAAGCATGTAGCTGGACTTGAATATCAAGTAGCCAGCATAGCATGCCCAGATGTTGGTTGTGTAGTGCATGAGAAATAGGGAGCCGGCATTGACCACGGAGAAGACCGCCAGAGCCAGCTCTCCCAGAAGGTCCCAGTTGACTTTCACATAACCGACTGCAAAGGCAGCCACGGCCCCTGACAAAGAAACAACAGAAGATCAACCATGTTGGCCTTGCACGTGGGAAATATCAGCATGCTATTTTAAAAACTCAGGTCTAGGGTAATTCTAAAAGATGAATACATGTATATTGCTTTCACAATTTGTGAAAATAGTGTGATCCACTTAAATGAGGGTTTATCCTTTTCTCAGCCATGTTTTCCTTTGGCTTCTCTCTTACTTCCTATTTTTTGACTTATTTAGTTGCCACACTTTTTATTAGCTCCGTCTCCATGCCACATACTGTACCAGCCAGAGGGCCAGGAATGTTCCCGACCACGGCAGAGAGGGGAGAAATGAGACACGAACCCACTCATTCAATACAACACGGGGAGGGTAGGGATAGGAGAGGATGAAACAATTGCTCTGGAGGTACTCCCAGCCCAACTATACTTACCTTTATCATTTTTTTATAGTAAGCTTTTTTTTTTTTTAAAGATTTTATTTATTTGTTTTTAGAGAGGGGAAGGGAAGGAGAAAGAGAGGGAGAAATGTGTGGCTCATGTGCCCCCCACTTGGGCCCTGGCCTGTAACCCAGGTATGTGCCCTGACTAGGAATTGAACCGGCGACCCTTTGGTTCACAGGCTGGCACTCAATCCACTGAGCCACACCCACCAGGGCTATAGTTAAGTTTTCTTTTCAATGACGAGTAACAGATGTGTTGCACTGGGTAATAAGTCTTCATCTTCATTATTATTTATATACTTATATTTTATTATGCTTACATGTTGTGATTTTCAAACCTCGCATAAAACACCCGGCTGTCTGTCTGACTGCAGCGATTTTCAAACCTCGCTTAAAACACACTGCGAACGGCTAGTTGAAACACGAGAAGTCATCATGCATAGAAACAGTTTTCTGTAGGGAAGTCAGGAAGGGAGAAAACCGTCTCCAAGTTGGAGAGCACCTGGCTAGTCCCCTCATGGGGAGCGCCCTCAGCTAACCCCCTTGTGGGCAGAGCCCCTTCCCCCTGCACAACCAGGGTTTATTCTTGAATACCAATACAGTTTGCAAATTACAAGTAGTTGGTTTTTGAAAGGTGCTAGCAGATTTCCTACTGGGATGCTAAGCCAGAGATTTTGGGATTTTATCATTTAAAAAGACTACAGGACTTAAAGCTTAGATTTGTTTCCTGCCCATGACTTCATATTCTAATTAAAGAGCATCTTCCAGCAAGCAGATCTCACAGGGTCTTTGCATATTCTTTGTCCCAGGCCTGATTACCCCAGGGGTCCGCCGTCTCTGGTCTCAGCTGCCCCTATGGCTGTTTGCTAAACCCTGGGAAGGGCAAGAGGCAGAGGGAGCAAGGAGACTTGGATTTCTCATATCTAAGTACAAAGACTCAGGCTAAGAGGGGGGCAGGTGTAGATGATCACCCCTTCCTTTCCATAGCCTCTTCATTTATTTCCACAGTCTCGTGAGACTTATTCCACAGAGGCCTTTACGAGATCAGCTCCTGGCTTAGGTCGCTTCTCTCTGAGAAGTCTTACCTGTCATTGGAAACTGATCTAGCACTAAAGGCCAGGCACAGAACAGGTAGCGTTCATGCCAGGGGAATAAGTTTTGTCTCCTTAGTGGCTCCTGATCTGGAGGTCTCTCACTCAGCCTAAGTCACAGGGGGTCACAGCTTCCTGAGACCATGCAGGGTGGCCCCCAACACTTACATGTTATTTATATTAATCTTATATATACAGTGGTTGTATTATAATTATTAATAATAATTTTAATCTTTATTAATCTTAATCTTAATTCTAGTGTCCATCTTAACATCTTCTAATCTGGCCTAAGTTGCTTGAGGTTTTGAGTGAACAGCTCTATACTAATTTATAGAGCTTAAGAGGTCAAATAATTGACTGTAAATAGGTATTTATGTTTCAAATTACTGACATGTGATTAATGAACTTTGTCACATTTGCTCTAAAAAAGAATGATGCCTGCAAAGGAAATAGAAAACCGTACTTCCCCTTAGACTGCGGACCTGGGAGAAATGACTTCGGAGCCGCATCCCAGCACAGTGCTGGTTTCCAGGAGTTCATCTAAAGTCTCCCAAAGGGGAGGCAAAAATAAACAGATTCCGCATGAGTTTTCTGAAACTTTTTGTAAACGAGGGTGTGGAAATCTACTTCCTAGAAAATATCTTCAAAGTCTTACTTGACATTTAAGTTTCCATTTACCAGATGACAAATATTTATTGTAGAGCAAAGTTCAAAGGCAGATTTCCCATTGATCTTAGTATCCTGACTCTCACGTCTCTCCTACTCCTTACTGAAATCTCATAAGAAAGTGAGTTTTGAACATTTTTGGTGTACTGACTGGAATTTCTAAAGGTGGGTGCTATGTAAACCGAATTCTTTATTCAGCAAAACTCTTCCAGGGATAATTTAGAAGCCTTAATAGTTCAGCTCATTTTCTAAAATAAGAAAAACTCCTACTTATATTCAAGATGTGTACTTGCCTTTTGGCATTAAAAACAATTCTAGAAGAACAGAGGGCATTGTTAGGACTTTTCCTGATGCTGAAATGAAATCTTAGGAATTTGGCCACAATTCAGTTGTTTGGTGCTCAAGCCTGAGCTCCTGAGCTACCTCTTGCAACTGTAACACATAAAACAGAAGTGTCGCGTTCCCCGTTTCTTCTCCCAGGAACTTCCATTTCTAAAGAAGATTAATGTGCCCTCTGAACACAGCAAATTTACTACCAGGGGAAGTTTAGCAAATGGAAAAACGAACTTAATGGGGGTATCCCATCAAAGGAAGATTAATCGATGCTCACTTACCTCCGAAGGTTGCCATCGCTTCTACCGCCCCATTATAGACAGAAGAATTTTGGGACGGTGCCTTGTAGTCCCACAGGATTTGAATGTAGTTCAAAACCTGGTTAAAACCTGCTGTGGAAAGAGCCCACCACAGGGACCAGTAAAAAAGACGGTTGGAGGAGAAGCACTCCTTCAAATCTTGGAACCACTGCACAAAAACTCTCACAGCGACATTTTCTGGCTTTGGGCCACCCAACGGCCCACCATCCCAGTTCCCTGAAGAGGCAGCTATTTCTGGAGTGGGTTTCTCCTCATTGTAGCGGGGTGCTTTGTCCCCACGTGGCTCGTCTAACACGGCATTCGTGCTTGATGACTTCTGGATGTCTTTGCTGGCTTTTGCATGAAAAAACATGCTTTTCCTGGGCATTGGTAGAAAAAGTGAGGACAGGAAAGCCACAGAGACAGAGACCAAGGATATGACATTGAGGTAGAAGTACGATAAGTTGACCAGGGACACCAAGACTTGGGCCAGCACTGAGGCTGCCGTGTAGGCCACCAGCGTGATGGCCCTGCAGTAGCCACTCACTCTCTGGTAGTGCTCTGGGCTGACCATGCTGTAGATGTAGGCGAAGTAGGCCACCTCGGTGGCAGTGACCATCCCGTAGAAGAACTCCACGACCTGCATGACTTGCACTCCTTGGCCGAACAGGAGCAGCAGCCAGGTAATGATGTAGCTGATCCCCTGGAGGACGATGACTGGCTTGTAGCGGACGAAATCGGTGAGGATGAACACGGGGAGCAGCAGCACCAGGTAAGAGTATGTCCACACGGGAAGGATCTCATTGGTTATCTGTGAAGGTGGAACACGAGTCGTGGGGCCATGGAGCACCAGGAAGTGAGAAGAGCACCTTTCTCAGCCGCGTGCACACTAAGGTACATGTCGCTGGTGCAATATCAAAGTTTGCATCCAGTCCCATAGGATGGATATTCTTCAGATTATGGAAAAGAACTTTAGAAAAGGGATCGTCAAGAAAGCCACTAGGAAAACAGAGATCCCCTCGGCCTGCAAAAATAATCATATACTTATGTGCACCCAGTAGGAGAATATATGTACGACCTGAACTATATTATGTTCAGATAATGTACACATTTGAGCAAATCAGTTAAAACTTGCTCAACACACTTCTGTTTTTTTCAGGCTCTTAGACAAATACCAATGTTCTTCCTGTTCAAGGATTAACATTAGATAAAGAGGCTACAATGCTAAAACAATCTGACAAGCTTTATCTTCATTTGATTTATCACAAAAATGTCAGCCTTTCCCAAGTCTGGATAAATATACACATGAAGATCAAAGAGTAAATAACTTGGCAGAATTATGGGGTGGGAAATAGTAATGCCTTTAATATCCTTCCTGGTCACATTTTCTGGGTTCTCTAACCCCCTTTCTTCCAATTCTACTGATTTGTCTCCGCTCTGGCCTCCATTTAGTATGGGTTATATCATGCATTTAGTCAGAAATGCAGGGACCTCAAGGTTCATTCACAGAGAGAAAGGACTGAAGAAGCTGTTGACTTTTGGATCACGATGGGTGCAGGTCATACCAGCCTTTGCTCTATCCCTTCTGCTTTCCACGACACCCTTTGTGGGTTTAAATGCCAATGATGATGGAAAGCTCAGTGATTAGAAAGGCTAGTGCAACTGAGCTGTGCTTTGGCGATGGATACATTACCTAGTCCCTAGTGGTCACAGAAGCAGACCCCAGGAGGTTCACTGGCTGATTCTGAGCCCGTGTCTGTCATTTCTTTTGCCTTAATCATGACACGCTTCCACCTGGGGATCTTTGGAACACAGTTGTCCCTAAGTGATTTTACACCACAGCATAAGTTCCCCTCTCTGTCCTTGCCACCTTGTCACCAAGGAAACCAGCATCAATTCATCTTCCCAGTGAGACCACAGCCTCTGCAATGTTTTCATAGCTCTGGCTGGAGACTTTAAATCTAGCCCAGCATAATTCTCCACTTGGGTCACGGCATTTTCTGTTGCACTTGTTATATATAAAAAAAGAAGTGGATCTTTTAAGTAAGAGGATTTGGTTTTCTGGAGCAGATAATGCTGGTAGATTGTTTTTCAAAACTGAGGGTCATAAAGAAAGTCAACAATTCTTAATCAGAGTCTGTTTATCCATCAGCAGCCTGAAAATTTACTAGGACTAGATGTAGTGCCTGGCAGGGATTTTATTTCAGGATTAGTGTACCAGACTTGATGGAGAACCTGGCATCACAGAACTGACGGAGACTTGAAAGGTTCTTAGGTGGTAAGACCAATGCTAGAACTCAAAAAAAGTTAAAATATTTGTTACACCTGTAATGTATTTTGGTTTCCCATTTTTTGCAAGTCTTGGGGGGAAAGAGTAGTTTGAATGGTTCTATTCAAATGATGACTACCATGAGGATGAGATTCACTGAAGTCAGTGTGTTAACTGTATTACAAGTTGAATGAAGCCCTGTCTCTGCTCTTGCTCAAATCCTGTAGAATTAAACCACATTAAGACACGTGTGGATACTAACTTACCTCTGCACTGGTCAGGTTTTTATCTTGTCCAGATAAATAAGGGATAAGGAAGGGTTCCGAAGGTCTCATCATGGAGAAAAACCCAAATAAGCAGAGGATGGTAGTGGGATAAATCCAGGAATGGCTCGGTGAAATTTGGAAACAAGCCATGGCTAAGGAAATGAAAACAAAGCCAATGTTAATTGATGTTTGCTCTTCTTGTCATCTTGGGAGTAATGAAAACTGGTGATTTCTAAATGTTTTTATGGAAGTTTCATCCACCTGCAGCTGAAATGGAAAGGTGTGGTGAATGACTGCTCTGGAATATTCCATAAGTGAGCCAGTCAGACCATCCATGAACTGGACTTGTCAATGAACTTCTCATTCATTACGGCTGGGGTAGAGCCTCACTTCAGCATTCTCCATCACAAACGTGGTACTGAGGAGCTACTAACAGAGGGTAAACAACGGGCCAATGGATGTTTGAAAGTAAGTAAGACATTGGCTGGTGGGTTATTTGTGTACTTGTGGGAGGCAAGGTACTTGTAGGAAATCAAACCCCAAAGGACATAGATGGAGCTGATTAAGCATTCTATTATTTGCCCACTCTGTTTTGCACCGTGACCCTGAAATCTTTAACACATGGAGTGGCATGTATTCATTTACATATGGATCTCTCCTTTAGACTGTTCCTTGCCTAGCATTACACTTGACACATAACAGACATCCAAGGTATTTTTGTTAGATGTCTTCAATCTCTTGCAAATTTATAATTATTCGGTTAAAAAATTGAACTGGATAATGATCAGACTTGCCATCTTTTCCATATTGCATGCCCCCCCCCCCGACCCCGCCGCCCCATGCCACCACCACCCCTTTCCCATACTGGTGCTAACTCTACGTTGGGAGAAGTCATCATTTCTTAGACTGTATTTCATTTTTATTTATGACTGGGTCCATTTCTTCTGTTAGTCTACAGTTTCTCACTCAATGGGGCAGGTAGCTAATTGATAATTCATACTTTTACCCTAACCCAGAAATAAAATAGTTTGAAATTCAAACATCAGACAAAAAACTCAGTGGAGGACCTCATCTGTCACTGCATAGAAATCCCCACTTTATGGTGGTTATATTTTAAAACATTTTGCTTTTTCACATGGATGATGTACACAGGAAAATTCACTCCTTTTCCTTCATATTTTAGATCATGCTATGTAAAGCTTACCCAGTTTTAGTGCTCTTGGGACAGTGCTCTGAGATAATTCACAAGAAAGGAGCTATGGAAGAGGGTATGGGGAGATTAAAGGTAATGGAGAAAATCCAATAAAAATTTAAAAAAAGAAGAAGAAACTAACTTGCTATGAGTACAATGCTTTTCTGCATATTATCTCATTAAATCCTCATAATAACTGTAACACATATATTACTTCCCCCAATTCCCAGGTGAGTGTATGGGAGAACCAAGACATCCAACCAATGGCTGCAAACTACATGGTCAAGATTTGAGTTCAGCTCTTCCTGCCTCCCACTGGGGTCCTTCCAACTGCTCCTTTCGGCCTCATTCTGGTGGCCCTTCTTCCTCGGCTGCTGGAACTGACCTAACGGCAGTCCTTCCCCACAGCAGGGAAGAAGGTATTTTTAGGAACACATTCACACTAAAGACTACGGCTTAATACACAGGGCTCCCAGGGGCGATTGCAGTTTGAAAGTGGGCCAGAAAGAAGGAAGATGGGGCTCATTTCAGGAAAGCGAGTCACCTGGGCGGAATTGCAGGTGTCCGTGGGGAGAAACTTGGCTAGGGGCCGTGAAGGTAGGGAGGGTCTGCTGAGTCACACCACAGTTGCCGCCCACCCTACTCTTTTGCAAGGTGACCTCAGAAAGCTGCATAGTTCCTCTGTTTAGTTAAGTAAGGTAGACACTGCTGTCGTTTAGGTCAATGAAACTCTTGATGAGACAATGCTGAGACCATGGAAATTATAATTTGGAATCAAATGACAGCAACTGTGAGCAATGCTGACAAAGGTGAAAATTTTGCCAAGAACATCTGGGGTTGGCTGCCCTCCACCGCCTCCCTCAGACAAGAATGCTTGGAATGTACCTTCTCCCTGAAATGCTGCTGGCGTTGCCGAGGCCTTCTCTCATTGTGAGTGATATTCGAGAAAAGGTTGCCCTGGGAAGGCAATCTGTGTTGGCCATTTTCACAGGATGGTCTTAATGGAGTGGCATCTGGGGCTCTACAACTAGAAAGTTCATCTATGCTGACGATGGATTTTTCACTGACTGCAAGCCATCACCTACTCCGTGCATCTCAGAGACCTAGGACTATGCCCACGTTCCCTGGGCCACTAGCAGTCCCCAGGATTATCAATTTCTCCATCTCTTTACTATTCTAATACTGTTCCCAATTGGACTTAGTTGGGAAGGTCAAGCAGAGGAAGAGTGTGTGCATCACTCGAGTATAAGCAGGAGGGCAGGGCTTTCTGTCTGTTTGGATCCCTGCTCTGTCCCCAGTGTCTAGAAGAGTACCCAACACATAGTAGGTCTTGTGAAAAGAAAGGGAAGAAAGTCAAACTTCACTCCTGAGGACCAGTAAAGCTCTGTCTGGGTTTCCTAAGTGCACTTCCTGGCTGCACCAGGTCAAGGCCAGGGCAGTCCTCCACCCTACAAGTGCCTTGCAGCTCAGTTGAAAGGGATAACAATGCTAATGGCATGTGCAGGCTTGTGTGAGCACGGTGCACCCAGGCACCTGGAAAGGATGTGGCATCACGCAGGGCATGAGTTTGCTGTTCAAAACCATGTCGTTTTTCTTCCCATTGCTCTCCTCATGTTGGAGGACTCAACGGTGACTCTAGCCTAAAGGGCAGAAAATGAGGGAAGGTATCTGACTTAGCTGCAAACTACTGAGTAGTCTCTGGGGGGCTTATCCCTGGGCCCTAGAAGCCTGGGCTTCCTTCTCCTAGCCCTTCCCCATAGAAATACACATGTTCTCCAAAGCTTGCTTTTCTGCCAGAGAAAATGAGAAAAGGTGCCTCATCAAACCTGAGCAGGAGTCCTTGATTCAGAAGGCCTGGACAGAGCAGTGGGAGTGTCCTTGGGCTCTCAGACCCCTTCAGAGATGCTGCGTCTCCTGGAGGCTGTTTTTCTGCCCTCAGAGCCACAGCCACAGTCTCTGCCCAGTGGGACTCTCTGGGACGCTCAGCTCCTAATGTCTGGCTCTTGTTTCACTTCCTTTCCTACCCACTCTGAGTCCCGTGCTCTAGCACTTGCCTCATCACATGACCCTTTCCAAACCTGGCCAGTCAACAAAGACTGCGTGAGCTTGGCCGTGCATCAGAATCACCTGATAAACATGTGGGTTCCTGGGCTCCGTTCCTGAATGGGATTCAGCGGGTACAAGAGACCCCGGAATCTGCATTTATATACGCTGAGTGATTCTGATGCAGGAGAACCACGGACCACTGTCCCTCATCCATCCACTGGGCTGGTTGGCCCAAAGTGAGCCTTTGGCTCCATGCCACAGCCTTGCATCTTTGCAGGGTGGTGGGAGAAGTGTATGACAATCACCTAGGGAGCGTTTTCAAAGCTATACAAAGAACCTGCAACCCTGAAATTCTTTCCTGGACCTCTGGGCCCTGGAGAGAGCAGGACAGGTAAAAAACCCTCAGGTGATCCTGACATCAACCCCTTCACAGGCACATGTCAGTGCCTGTTTGTGACTGTCCCATCCGATGTAAACTGCTTGCCCGACAGGGGCCCTGAGTGCCTGTGGTTAGCATTGAATAAAATCCCAGTCGGGCTCTGTAAATTACCACAGCACAGGGATGAGTAAAATCCACCAGCCCAGCATGACCTTTCACCCCACCCCTCCGGAAGGTAGTGACCTTTTTCCTTACATAAAGCTTACAACTTACACAGGTAAAATGATAACAACCTGTCAGCTGCTGTTTACTTCACTCCTGTTTTACACCAAGCAGTGTGCTAGCTGCTTTATCTGTCTCTCATCTTTAGAGCAATCCTAGTTATATGTATATGTTATATATGTAAGCATATAATTGCATGTTTCACATTATATAATATATAATTATATTTATATAAAGTATACTCTCTATTTATTATATAATTATATATAAAATGATTCCACTATTCCAGGCTGGAGAGCCAAGCCTCTTTAAAGCTCATAACCACTCAGCTAAGAAAGGTTCAAGTTGAGTTCAAGGTCGGGGCAGTGTTTGGAAAGTTCATTTCTTCCCTCTACTCTGATGGGCAGAAGCCTCCTACCTCTGTGGCACCGCATGCCCACCACCTCAACATTTTCCTTGCCTCATTTCTTTGCCATCTGCCCCAAAGGCTGTGGGCTCCAGCATTCCAGCCGGACAACCTGGGGACTGTCTGACTCAGTCTCTCACCTGCTGGGGAAGTCTGGGGCTAATGGGCTCAGAATGTTGGGAACTACTAGCCCCACCTTTGATTTTGATCTCATCAGTGGGGCATGCTCCTTTTTTACATCATCACGATGAAGACCGTGATAATAAAATTGCTTATATAATCTCTCTCCGTAATTTTTACTGTTGGAAACAATTTTAAATGTTTCTTTGGCAGTTTTGTGAGGTGACAGAAGAGGTAGCCTTGTTCTTATTTTATAGGCGGGGAAACTGAAGGCCAGAGGCAGTAAGGTTTGTGTCCCTTTTCACATTTAACTGACCTCAGGGCCTCACCTTGGGCTCAGTTTTCCTGATTCCAAGTTCAGTAGTTCTTCCTCTCGTGAGAAGTTCAGATGACCTGGTTACGGCCGCAGAATTCTGATCCCAGTTTCTTCTAGGGCACTGTTTTTCAGATGGTGGCTGTCAAAATACAATTTGGTGAATTGCAAACAGGATTTTAATAAAATGCTGCAGAAAGTTGAATACTGAGTGCACTTCAGAGTTTAGCTGTTTTTTTTTCCCTAAAACGTTTGGGTTATCAATATACAAATACCCATTTATGACCATGCTGTACATTGTATGTACCTTGCTGCGGCACAAGGATGCTGAGCGAGAAGCTGCATCGCTCACCATTGACTATGCCCCTCACCAGCACGTCTCCTGTTGTCCCTGGAGAACACGCGTCCTGTCTGGTCAGTGCGCAGCCTTCACGGCAAAGCACCATTCTGAAACAGACCGCTGTTTTGCAACTCGCCCATTTATCATACCACTTTGACCTCGTAGTATTATCCTCCTCCTTCAAGGAGAACGCTGCACTTGCCTTCACTTCACTTCACTGAATTTAACTTGAGGGCATAGATGGGATCGATTTTCTTTCTTTTAAAAAAAGTTTACCTTTGCCCTTTTTTGCTTTCCAAAGGAGATAATTTTTACTTTTTTTTAAACAGTTGCTCCTGTGGCAATAATCCTCACAAATTACTCTATGCTCCATCAGGACTTAAAAAAAAAAAGGTACAAGACATTATCTGGACAGTCAGTTAAAAGATAAGAGAAAAGGACATTCTCTAAATGAAGTCAGCCAATCAGGCTATCATGACTTGGCATCTACAGTAAAGATGCCAGAAGTCACAAGAGAGGCTGAATGAATCACCTGCTTTCCCCAGCAGAGATTTAGTGCTCCCTTTGGTGGGATGGGACGTGCAGGAAGCTCTAGCTAGCAGCGGCAGGTGGAGTAGGCCAGCACTGAGATTAGCCCTGAGTTCACTCCTGGAGCAGGGTGGCTCCAGGAGTGAATCACAGCCTCCCTGCTCCACCTGTCCAGCAGGCCAGAGAGCACCTGCTGCAGGCTCAGTTGCACCATCTGCATATCTGCACAGGTGCAGTGCATCACGTGAGCCCTGGGAATAAATGGCCGTGTGTACCTTTGGGGTTACCAGACGGCCTGTGTGACACTTTCAATGCAACACTTTTGCATTAGAAGTGACCTAACTTCTCACAGCAAAGACCTTCCCCAAAGTAATGAATATTGATTTAATCAGAAGCAAAAAGAAATGAAATGTTGCAAAAATTGGGTGAATATAAAAAAATATTATGAGGCTTCCGGTCAAGATGGTGACGTGGGCAGATGTGGCTTGCTTCTTCACACAACCACATCAAAATTACAACTAAAATATAGAACAACCATCACTCAGGAACATCAGAAATTAAGTTGAATGGGAAGTATGACAACTACAGAATTGAAGAAACCATATTCATCCAGAGTGGTAGGAGGGGCACAGATGTGGAACAGGCTGGCCCCACATCCACATGGACAAAAATTCTGGAGGGATATCTTAGGAGCAAGGAGTCCCAGACCCACAGGAGGCCCCCCAGCCCAGATTCCAATGCTAGGATGCTAAGTTCCCACAACTGCTGGCTGTGAAAACCAGCGGGGATTGAGTCACTGGAGGAGGCTGCTGGAGCCCTAAGCAGTTCCTGTTGGGGAACACACATACAGACTCACCTACTCAGACTCACAACCTCTGAGCTCCAGCACTGGAGTGGCAACTTGTAAGGTACCAGAGATATACAGGGAGCAACTGAAGTGTCTGGCATTGGGGTGAGCAGAGGCCATTATCCCCATTTTTGAGCCCACCCTCAACAGAGTCAGTAGGCTGATGCTATGTCTGAGACTCCATCAACCTGGCTAACACTGTGTGACCCACCTTGGAGATCTACAGAAGCTCTACCCCACCCAACTTATGGGCCCACCCAAGCTGCTTTTCCATAACAATGACTGGTCTTGGCTCCTAAATCCTATCAAACAAGCAATGGCTGGCTTCAGTGAGCCCTCGCTGCACCATAGCTTGGCTTCACTTGGAAATCTCCAAGCTCAGCACAAGTAGCAGCTATTTCAGATTGCTGCACAGCTCAGACAGGGCACCATGGGCAAAACACAGGTTGAGGCTGACTTTGGCCTCCACCACCTGGGGAAACCCCAGGGTCAATGCACCCAGTGGGCAGCTACAGATCATGTCGGAGCACTACTACCCGGCCCATGCACAGCTGATCCTCCATGGAGGGCGGAGGTTGGTGGTAAGTGGACATATCCAATCCTTAGAGCTGACTGGCCTGGGTAAATCCCTCCCATTGACCTACCAGCAGCAACTAAGGCTAAACTATGAAAGAAAGGTGTACTCAGCCCACACAAAGGGAATACCTCAAGTACCTAGCTTGGGTGATAGGGGAGGCTGTGTCACTGGACCCTATAAGACACCTACTACATTAGGCCACACTACCAAGATACTGCGTCAAAGCAGCTCCACCTAATACATAGAAACAAACACAGGGAGGCTGCCAACATGAGGAGACAAAGAACATGGCCCAAATGAAAGAACACATCGAAACTCCAGAAAAAGAGCTAAACAAAGTGGAGATAAGCAATCTATCAGATACAGGGTTCAAAACACTGGTTATAAGGATGCTCAAGGACCTTAGTGAGGACCTCAGCAGCACAAATAAGACCCAGTCAGAAATGAAGGACACACTAATTGAAATAAAAAAAAATTTACAAGGAAACAACAGTAGAATGGATGAAGCTGAGAATCAAATCAATGATTTGGAACATGAGGAACCAAAAAACAACCAATCAGAGCAACAAGAAGGAAGAAGAATGCAAAAAAATGAGGATAGTATAAATAGCCTCTGGGAAAACTTTAAGAGGTCCAACACTCACATTGTAAGGTGCCAGAAGGATAAAAGAGCAAGAAATTGGAAATCTATCTGTAAAAATAGTGAAAGAAAACTTCCCTAATTTGGTGAAGAAAATGGACATGCAATTCCAGAAAGCACAGAGAGTCCCAATTATGATGGATGCAAAGAGGCCCACTCCAAAGGTTAAAGATAAAGAAATACCCTTAAAAGGAAAAGAAAAGAAGTTAGTTACCAGGGGATTGCCAGATGGGAAGGGGGTGGGGAGAATGGGTGAAGAGTTGAGGGGATTAAGAAGTATAAATTGGTAGTTACAGAATAGTCTTGGGTATGTAAAATACAGTATAGGAAATAGAGTATCCAAAGAACTTATACACATAACCCATAGATTTGAACAATGGTGGGGGGATTGCCTGAAGGAGTAGGGGTGCTGGGTGGAGAGGGCAAACGGGGAAATATCAGGATAACTATAATAGCATAATCAATAAAATATAATTTTAAAAAAGTAAATAAAAAACATTATGCTGTGCCAAAGAATCCAGACACAAACTTGTATGATTCCATGAATAAAAAAAAAAATAAAAAAAATATATATATGAAGCAGAACTACCTAAAACAAGCAGAACTAATCTATGGTGATAGAAATCCGTTCAGTGGGCAGTGCTTGGAGTGGAAACAGGAGAGACTGTCTGCAGTAAACCGTGAAGGAGATGCCTGCGGTGGTGAAAATGCTGTGCATCTCAACTGCGGCAGTGGTTAGAAACTTGCATACTTTAGGAAAAAAATTCTCACCCAAGGATATGTGTACCAATTTTAGAGAGAGAGGAAGGGAGAGAGAGAGAAACACTGATCAGTTGCCTTTCTCATGCGCCCTGACCTGGAACTGAAACTGCAACCCAGGTATGTGCCCTGACTGGGGATCGAACCCACAACTTCTTGATGCATGGGATGACTGTCCAACCAATTGAGCTACCTGGCTGGAGCCAAAGTTACATACTTTTGTCAAAACTTATTTACTGAACACATAATGTACATTTTATTACATATCCATTATAGTTCAGCAAAGACGATTTGAAATAAGGAACGAATCATTGATACATGAAACAAAACAAATGAATCTCCAACATTCTTCTGCATAAAAAGAATCCAGACACAAAAAGGACAGGGCCATCCTGTACGATTCCACAGTTGATGGAAATCAGAACAGTGACCTCTGAGGTGAGGGTGCATGGTAACTGACTGGAAAGGGACAGAAGGGACTTTCAGGAGTGATGAAACACCCTGTATCTTCATGACACATAATGACGTAGGTGTATATAATTATAGACACCCAGACTTACAATTTATAGTTTATATTATATGTAAATGATACCTCAACTTAAAAAAATACATCCGCTCCCCTCCCTTTCCCTTCAAAACATTTTACTCTGTAGGACTCCCCTATTGCCCTGGACTTTTTCTATTCTATGTAATCTGAAAACAAAAGAGCATCTTTGAAATTGGGTCTGTCCTAGAAAATTCAGAATGGAAACAGTGCTCTTAAATCAAAGTGAGGATAGGCAAAAACAAACTTTGTAAATCTGGCTACATACAACATTTTTCAAAATAGATCAAATTAGAGTTACCTGTTCCTTCTGCGGCTTGAGCTTATTCCTTCCTAGAACTAAGTCCAGTTTCCTGTCTTCAGGCCCGTTCTCTGCTCCTTCCTGTTGCCGCTCACTGGAGCCTCGAGTCCTCCGCCTTAGAATTGGGCTAGCGAGAGGATGACTCTACACAGCAGAGCTCACTGCCTTCTCACGGCTGTGTTCACTGGAACCACCCTCTTCCGCAGTCACCCTCTTTGGCACCTCATCAAACAAAACAGACAGCCAGATTCAGATTTTTCGGAAACACAGACAATTAGGAAGGTAGATATATCAAAAACATTTTCCCTTGAGTGTTTGTACTAAAATATTCGAATTTAGTTTCTCTAGAATTTTGTATTAAGTGACTTAGAAACTCAGAAAACCACAAAGTAGCCCTATCACCCACTCGTCATCCTTTATGTATCCCCCCACAAAAACAAAACAATACCCCAATACCACACCTTCTTCATGGGAATGAAGCACTCCATACAACTTCAAAGCATGCAAATTAGGTTCAGATATTCAACATGCCAGCCCGAATTGTTGTTTTTGGTCAAAACCAGCAATGTTCAAAACCGGTGTGCTGCAAGAATTTATAAAACGTGCAATACCTGACTAATTTATTCAGGGGTGCTGACCTCTTTTCCCTTAGGTTGTCAAATTAAAAAAAAAATGACAACAGCCAATACAACAATAGCCATCTGGTGTGAATCAATCAAAATGATACCTATTTTTTGGCCAGAGCAGCAGAAAATATACTTTTTGGTGTGCTGCAGAATTTTAGTAATTAAATGGCTTGTGTGCCATGAGGTGACACTGGTGGAAAATAGCCGGTCAAAGCCACTGGAGGAGTAGGTGCAGGTGACCTTCAAAATAAGTGCACGCTCCGGGCTCCATTCATCGCGTATGTCACTGTCCTTCTTCACCTGCATGACGCATTCGCCGACGAATTAATCGTCCCCTCCCAGACTGTTTGTTCTCTGTATGTCTACGGTTACATCGACCGGGTCTCAGGTGCGCCAGGGGACACATGCCCAGCAGAACTATAAAACTGGTGGACAACCCAGCTAGAAAGTCACCCCACAGCATCTAAACCCTGAATGTGGTATGGGTAATTGGTCCAGTGCATGTGGTGAGGTGGAAGGTAGGGAAAATTTGTCCTTCAAGGGAAAAACTATGCACTGTTTGAGCTATTTTACAACTTCGTAAATTGCAGGAACTGATCCCAACTTGAAATCATTCCTTTCTAGAGCCATGCAAAGGAGTTCTGTCCAATGAAGCAACGGCCCTCTCCCCTTGTCCCCCATGGAAAACCAATTTTGCCTGCATTTCATTGTTCCTGATCTAGAAATGTACCCATTCTCTGGATTCTTCTTTGATCTGGTTGGAGCATCCTTACCAGTTTCCTCATTAATGAGTTAATACATCCTTGAATATGTGTTCGTTTTTGCATCTGTATGAGAGGCATGCCTTTCTCCTTTTCCAGAAATTATCGTCTCATGCTTCTTACCATTCACTGCACCTCCAGTCTATCCAAGTAACCTCCAGTTTATTCGTCTCATCATAAATAATTTGCTAATGGTTGTTAAATTACCAAAGCAGCTTTGACAGTTTGACATCTCACTGCAGACCTTCCCAGACTTAGGCTGATGGTTTTTTTTTCCTCTCCAGACTTGGGTTTTCTGTGGACAGTGGGGCCCAATGGAAAGAGCATGACTTAGGGGTTTGAAGTTCATGTTCCTCCTGTTGCACTGCTATTTGTGGCAGGGACCTCACCTCTCCCAGCCTGTTCACAGAAGTGTGAATAATTGCACCCACCTCACAAGGCTGTCTCAGGGGTCCCTCCATCTGGTCCCGGGTTCAGTTCAGCTTCCTTCTGCCTCTATCGTGGGAGTCCAAGCGGTAGATTTAACCCGGATGCACACAGCTGGGCACTCATAGTTCACAGGCAGTGATTTCAGAAAGGTAAATAATTCACAGGACATAATTTCCCCTAAACTGATAAGGCACCACAGGCCAAATACATTTACCTTTGAATATTTATACTGGAAATTCAACATTCACCGTTCCCAAACCTTGAATCCCTCTTGCTGGCCTATGACAGTACTGACGGGACGAAAGTAGCTGTGTCCATTTCAGCTACTCCTAAGACAGACTGAAGGAAAACACATCGGAATTTAGCAGTGTGCTGCTCTATTTAAAACATGTACCATAATGAAAACACACCTTTTGCCTTAGGAGACACTAATGCGCTCAAATACTGGCAGGAGCGTTTTCAGAAAACACCGTCTCTTTCACCCTTTCCACACTGTAAGCACGGCACAAGCTGAAACCTTTCAGCGACACTGACTTGACCAGTCTTTGCCGCGCGTGTTATTTGATGAATTAAGTATCCTTCCCTGGATAGCTGTGCTTCCTTTCAGTTTCAGTTAAAGGAGTTCTCAGATGAGCCCTGGATGTCTCAACTCCCAAGACCCCTCTCTTTTCCACATGGGGCCTCTGCTCGAGTCTCGGGTGGGGATCTGGACTTCGGGGCTGAGGCTTCTCTTCAGTGGAGGGACAGGCTGGCCCTGCGCCAGCATCCGGGATGCAATTAACCTGCTTTTCCACATGGCTGAGAGTTAGAAGTCCAGGCACGCCTACCTGGGCGAGTCCGTGCCCGTGAGCTGTGGTTGGAAGAGATCCAGGGCGGTAGCAGGAGGAGGCTCCCCAGCGTATCCAGTCCCAACCCACACGCTGCAGCAGCGCGGGGACCTGCCTCACCTGTGCTCCCCAGTCCTGGGAAGGAGGGGTGCTGCGGCCCAGAGATGATGCACCTCTTCAATTCATTCACCTTCCCAAGGAGCCACTCTTATCCGTGGAAGGGGGTTTCCGCTCGCAAATCGCTCACATCTCTGGATGATCAGCTGCGGGAGACCACGACCTTTAGCCATCCCACCGCCGGGAAGCCTAGCGCTGAAGGTGGGGGTGGAGGCAGGACGGAGCCCTGAGGCCCCGCCCAACGTGTTGTATTGGCCAGTTACAGGCGTTCAGAGCTTTAAACTGGAGGTGGAAATTCTCAGACCTGTAGGCATACACCAACTTCAGACCTTAAAGGAAGGAACAATATAAATTAATATACTGACACTGGTTAGTGTCAACGCAATAAAGCAGGGCGGACTGAGTGCAGTGTCGATCTTTTATAAATATTACCTTTGCTATAAACCCATTTATTTCTCCCCCAAACTTATGAGTGAGGATCAGCCCCGATCCTCATTCTGCACATGAAGAAACCGAGACAGGAGGAGGTAAGACTAATACACAGAGGAGCCAGGGATCGTTCTTGTTTTCATCTGGGCACCCTGGCTCCAGCGCCCATGTTTATAATCACTGTATTTGTCCTTAAAGGTGATGGGGTGGTGTGGTTTTCTGGCATGCTGAGAATTTTCTAATACAAATAGTTCATACATTAATACTTTTTATTATACAGAGGTTTAAAAAGCATTATAATGTCCTCACTGGATAAATGGAATTAAGAAATTTGTTTAGCTGTTGGTGGAAATGAAAAACCCTCCCCCCAGAAAAACACTGCTTGGATTCTAAGGGCTGCCAGTGGGAATGAAGCTGATCAAAATTACCCCTGTTGTCTTGGGTCACTGTCCTAGTGGTTTTGATTTTCTGCGGTCACCCTCCTATGATTTGCGGAAATCCTCCTGTAAATTACCGTGATGCACTTTGGGATTGGAAATGCCCTGTTCCTAGTGGGACAGGTGCCCTTGTAAGTTTCATGCCGCCCCCCCCAGAGTTTACCACACTGTGACATTTTCTTGAAGGTTGAGGGTGTCATGGTTTCTTCATACCTCTCACCAAGAGAAGACTTCAGTTTGGACCTTGAGAAGTTTGCTTCTGTGTTTCTTTGATATGTCGCAGACATAGACAGCCTAAACCAGCAACGCGATGAGAAGGTCTTTCATTCATAGAAAAGTGAACAGACTTGCCGATGAGTTGACATGAGGTCTAAATTTGGTTCTCTGTGGTCCAGTTGGGGGAGGGGTGTGTGTGGGTAGTGTTACAGATGACCAGAGATGGACCATGTGTTGATAATTGTTGACTTGGGTGATGGTTTTTAGGAATTTATTGTACTGTTCTCCACTTTTGTGTCTGTTTGGCATTTTCCACAATTAAAAGAATTTGAAAATCTTCTTGAAACCCGGAAAATGACCTGCAGGTCTGGCTGCCCACCACCATGAAAGCCAAACTCGTGAGGCAGGTTCTGTCTGAGAAGGAAAGGGATTTACGTAAGTGTCAACAACCTGAGAAGATGCCAGGCTTCTGCCTCCAAAACCACCTTGGCATCTCCGCTGCCCCGACTAGGTTCTATAGGGGAACTGTGGGAGGAGGGGCTAAGGAAATTCTGGCGATGTGCAGCTTCTGAGCTCTGCTCTTGGGTGGTCTCACTGTGATCTCCAGCATGTGTCATCGTGTAGTTCCGCTGCTCCACCTCCGGTTCTACTGCTGACGGTGCAGGCAGCATTTCTCCTGGTTCTGATAGGGATTGCTGTTGCTTGTCTAGTTCTTGTGGTCAGGGTGTTCCTTGGTCAGGCAGGAACTGTGACAGCTGATGTGTACAAAGCACTCATAAGGAAACGTTTAATACATGATTTTTCTATGAGTTTCTTAGTACAGTCTATTCTATAATTATTACTTCATTAGTATATTATGTTTTCTTCAATCACTGCTACAATCTATTCATTAAGAAGCTACTTATTGAATACTGTGCTACATTGCTGTTCTAGATGCTGGATGTGTCAGGGAACAAGAGAGTTGGAAATCTTTGCTTTGTAGAATGTGTATGTTCATGGGATGAGGTGGAGGAAACACCGTAGAGTAAATGTGACCAATTCAGGGATTTCAGGATATGTTGGAAAGAGTCAAGCACTATGGAAAAGAAAAAAGACAGAGATCAGATGAGGATGTAGAATGATGGAGAAGAGAGCTGAGGCCTGAGCCCCAGGGAGTCAGGGCTGGGGAGGGACCTGCAGAGGAGTCTAGAGCGGAGTAGCAGTGAGGGGCAGAGGGAGGGGAGGGAGTTATTCAGAAGGAGGGAGGGAACGGGCTGGGGTGGGCGTGTTCGGGAGAAGGGAGTGCTCAGCTATGTCAAGTGCTGGGCCCCTCTGGCTGTGGGAAGGGCTGTGGTCAGCAGACCTGCTGCTGCTGGGAGGTGGCCTGGCCCGGCCTCTGGACAGGTGCTGCAGGTGACTCTCCCTTGGGTAAAGTGTTCTCTCTTCCTTCCAGTCCTTCACAGTGATTCCAGTCCTTCCAGTGATTTGAAAGTCACAAGGCTGACATGAGACTTGTTCTCAAGCAGAAGAGTTTAATCTCCATCCCTTTGTCCATGAGTTCCTGCCTCCAAAGGAAAAATACCAGCACAGAACTTCTCCATCCGTCACCCTGCAGAGTATGAACCCAATAAAACAGAATCATGGTTTTCATGCAATGTTTTCTTGAAATGTTTGTTGCTATTTCTTTGCCCCTTTCTGCTATTTTCCATTTCTGCAAACCTAAGTCGTTTCTTTTCTCAATAAACCATGTCACATTGGCCTCAAAATCTCATCAACATCTCCTTTATTTTTCTTATTGTAATGTGCCTCACCCAAAGATGCAACTGAATCCATAAAGTAAGACCCTGATGTTTGTTTGAGATGGGTTTGGTGTAATTAATGGATAATCTGTTTCTAACAGGTTTTCCCACATAGTTAAGATTGGTTGGCTTAAATTCTCCTCTTACATAAGTTAGAAAAAGGATTCTGGGAACATTGTATTTTGGACTCAACATTCAACACCTAAAGCAATGTCTATTTAAGTCTTGGTTATTTCAGTTTGGTGTTCTGTTAACAGTTTAAAATCTGGTTACAGTTTAATGAGATTATTTTATTCTATCGCCAGTGCTAGTTAATTATCTGTTTGACATGTTATGGTTACAAATTACTAGTGTGGTTATAAGTGAATAAATCTATTAGTAAGAGCTGTGAGTAAAACATTACCCACTTTGATTTTTTTCTGAAGAGGATACCATCCAGCAGTGTCCATCCTTGCTGCGGATGCTCATCAAAACACGAGAAATGCATACACAGAAACAACCATGATTCTGTGGGGGAATAGAAACAGCATGGCCACTTTCTCTAGTGGAAAATGTCCCATTCCTGTACCCAAGTAGGTTTTTATTAAGAAAGCCGACTCAGTTTGTGGATTCACAGTCTGGCAGAAAGGATCAAAGGAAACAGGTGACTTACAAAGATGCTAACAGAACTCCTGCTGTGATTCTGGGCAGAGATTGGAGTTTTATCATATGAAAGGACTACATGGCTCAAAGGGCTAGTTTTGGTTTCCTGTTTGTGCCTTTAAATTCCAAGTAAATAACATCCTCCAGCAAACAGATCTCACGGGATCTTGCATATTCTATGTCCCAGGCCTGATTACCCCAGGGGTCTGCTGTCTCTGGTCTGGGCTGCCCCTTTAGCTATTTGCTATTTTCTGTAGGCTTGAGCCTGGCAGTCAGGAGACAAAGGCATTCAAGAGACTTGGATTTCTCACATCTAAGAACAAAGACTCAGGCTTTGACATAAGGGTTGATGTCGATCACCCCGTTATTTCCACGGCCCCGTGAGTCTCTTCCCAGAGGCCTTTTCGTGTCATGCCTGTCTTAGGTTCATTCTCTTTCCTAGAGAATTGTTACCCATCATTGGCTAACTGATCAAGCATTAAAGGCCAGGCACAGAACAGGCAGTGTTCATGCCAGGGAAATAAGTTTTGTCTCCTTAGTGGCTCCTGGTCCAGAGGTCTCTCACTCAGCCTAAGCCAGGGGGGGTCACAGCTTCCTGAGACCAGGCAAGGTGGTCCCCAACAATTTTCCATCATTAGTAAACAAAAACATACAAATGAGGATGTCACACAACATCTTTCCAAGTCCCCTGCGACATCAGGGCCCAGTGTTGGCAAACCCATCTTCTGAAAGCAGTGCCTTTTCTAAACGTACTATTTCTTAGAATTTCTGCCTACATATGCTCTGTGTTGAAAGTGAGGGCTGGAGAGAGGGGCAGAAGAGGGCCTCAGTGGGGTCAGATGGCTGCTTCTGGGGCAGTGGAGGGAGCTTAGCCCCTACCCCTGTTCTTGCCCCCAGCCTCTTACCCAGGGACCACAGAAGTCTGGCCCTTTCTCTCTCCCACTCACAGACAGGTGATGCTCCAGAACTGTTGCTTTTAAAGCAATGCAGGGGGCATGCACCAAGGCACAGGTGCTTCCAGAGAGAGGCTGTGTGTGCCAGGGTTTGCACAGGACTGAGGGAACAGGGTCCCTTCCCGCTGGGCCCAGTCTCTTTTCAGATGTGCCCGGAAGATGCCAGGCTTGCAGGGCGGGGCTGTTGTTACTTGTTGCTCAATGCCAGCCATCTCATAATAGGTGCATTGAAGGAGCCTGGGATGGGTTTGGCGTAATTAGTGGATAATCAGTCACTAACATAAAATAGATAAAATCTCTTTGGGGCAGATCTGGAGATCACCGACTCTGACATTGCATTGGGCAGGTAGCCTACTGAAAAATGAGAAGCGATGTGGGGGTAACCTGTCCAGTGACCTGGGACAGGAATATCTGGACCGTGGGGTGGGACCAGCGAGAGGGCAGGACAGGGAAGGTGGTGGGAGTGGGAAGTTCAGCCAGGTAAACTGGGTGCAGGGTGAGGGTGGGGTGGGGTGGGGTGGATTGCATTTCACGGTGTCATTTTAGGTCATTGTGAACTTCAGCTTTGACTGTGAGTGACATGGCAACCGGGATAGGGTTTGAGTTTGAAAGGATGTGGCCTGCCTTACACTATAAAATGATTGCTCTAACCAGCGCCTGGAGAATTTCCTAGTGGCAGTTTCCGGGGGTGACATTACTAGATCAAAGATTGTCCATGCTTTGCATAGTGATAACAGACACAAAATCGCCCTCTGTAAGTAGTGTCTGTTATTCCTGCCCACAATGCACGCTGCTTGCTTTGCCCTGCTTCTCACTGAATGCTGTTTCCACTCAGCAAACAACATTAGATACAATTAAAATAACATTGTGTTAATATAGCAGACAAAAATCAATAATATTTATCTTAATAGTACAGTTGAACATCGATTTCTATCTAGACACTATTCGTTGATCTTTTATATTTAAACTGTTTACTGTTAAAAAATTCCCCAGTAAACCTATATAATACACTCCCATGTATCAGCTTCAATAATAATTAATGGCCAATTATTTTGAAGCTAATTTCTAAGATACTGTTTTATACATACACACTTTATTATGTATATCAAAAAGGTAAGGACTTCAAATAAAGAACAGCCACCACACCACTGTTCCACCTCACAAGTGACAACAATTTTTAATGTATTTTAATAATTAGTCATGCTCAAAATTCTCCAATTACCTCATTAAAAAAACTATCAAGCATCTTCTGTGACCACAATGCTATGGAAGTAGAAATCAAACACAGGAAGAACACTGGAAAAAATACAAAGGCATGGAATCTAAGTAACATGTTATTAAACAATGAATGGGTTAACAATGAGATCATGGAAGAAACCAAAAGATACCTTGACACAAATGAAAAGGAGGACACAGCCACCAAAATCCGCAGGACACTGGGAAAGCCATCCTAAGAGGGTGATTCATAGCATTACAGGCCTATCTCAAAAAACAAGAAAAAGCTCAAATAAACAATCTGACTTTACACTTAAAGGAACTTGGAAAAGAACAACAAACAAAGCCCAAAGTGAGTAGGAGGAAGGAAATAATGAAAATCAGAGCAGAAATAAACAAAACAGAGTCTTAAAAATGATACAAAAGATCAATAAATCCAGGAGCTGGTTCTTTGAAAAGATAAACAGGATTGACAAACCTTTGACCAGACTCATCAAGAAGAAAAAGAGAGAGGACCCAAATAAATAAAATCAGAAATGAAAGAGAAATAACAACTGACACCAAAGAAATACAAAGGCTTATAAGAAAATATTACCAACAACTGTATGCCAACAAATTGGACAACCTGGATGAAATGGGCAAACTCTAAATGAGGAAGAGTCAGAGAATATGAATAGACAGGTTGCATCTAGTGAAATTGAAGCAGTAATCAAAAAACTCCCAACAAACAAAAGCCCTGGGCCGGATGGCTTCACAGGGGACTTTTACCAAACATTGTTAGTCCTTGCGCCCATCCATTAATTCACTGGGGTTGCAGAATGGCCCTATTCATTTTCCTTCCTCTCATCACCTGGACGACTGCCGTGGGAAGAACAGTCTCCTCCTCCGCTCTTTGGCTACTTGGAGACACAGTTCATTTAGGAAAGGCAGGGTAAGTGCCTGACTATTTCCCCACCGTTTTTAAAAACCAGTTTCAAAGTAATGTCTTAATTTCCTGGCGTCTTCCAAAGATAACCAATGAAGTTTGCATTTTATACTTCGGTGTTGTTATACACTATAAATTTAAAAGTATTTTGTGTTTCACTTCCTCGTAGCTATTATCCTTTTTTTAGTGATCAAACTGTTCTCCTGATAGGGTCCCATTACTCTCTGCAGCTTCCTTCTCTCCCTGTGACAAGGTGTTCAGGGCTCTTTCATTTCACAGCCCAAACTGGAAATCATTCACTTTTCAAGGAATCTGGGATTATATTTCTTTGAAAATGCTTGATTCTATTCTTTGCACATGTTTTTGCATATAGATTGGTAAGAACTTTTTACATGTGAAGATATTAACCTTTTGTTTGTCATATATAGTTTTCCTAGTTTTAAAAATTTTGAAAATTTATGTTGAATTTTTGGTAGAAGTTCAAATATTTTATAAGTCATATGTATACATTTTTCATTATGATTTTTGGTTTTGGTGACATATTAAGCAAGGCATTTCACATTCTAGGAGTATAAAACTATTCTCCCATGTTTTATACTATTTTTATGGTTTTACTTTTGTATTTTAATACTTCATCCATCCTAAATTTATGGGCATTTGGTGTGATGTACCTTTGAGGGATACTGGGTTAGAAATGCATGAAACCTTTACAAAATATTTTTATAATCATAAATCTATGAAAACTTTAAAACAAGAAAAAATCATTTTTTCCTTTCATTGTTGTGGTTGGTATCCAAGTTTATATTTCCAAATGGCTAGCTAAATGTTTAATTGCTTACGTGTCTTAGTGGTGGATATGAGGTAGTTATAGAAATTATGCACATAATTGTCTATTATACGGTCATTACAAATAGTTTCTAAAAGGCAAATATTTAATATTAAGGGCAATTTATATGATTAAATGTTAAAAATCAGTACTTTCCATTTTGTCATGTAAATGAACAGGAAACAGCACCACATTTATTAAAAGGGAAAGGAGTGAATTACGATGGAGAAATGTGGTGGACACCACGTTAAGTGCCGAACCAAATGTGACTAGTAACGGGATGAACTGTCATCACACATGGCATCACCTGTGTTATGATCCTCGAGTATGTGGAACCTGAATTAGATCACGAGGGAGCAATTGGACAAATTCATTTTGAGGGTGGTTACTTTGCAAAACAACTTGCCAGGTTGTCAGGACAAAAATAAAATGTTGGGTGACCATTACCGTTTCAAGTCAGCTTAAAGTACATCTTTGATTAGATCCAGGGTAAAGAATTATTAAAAATGCAGCTGTAAATTACAAGACATTTTTGGATAATTGGAGAAATTGAAAATTGATTGTATAGTACATAACAGCATGTGTTACTAAGTTTCTTGAGTGATAATTATATTTTGGTCCCATAGAAGAACATCCCTTTTGGTAAATATATGCTAATATTTTGGGGGGTGAAGTATCATTTCTGCAGCTTACTGTCAAATTGTGAGAGACACAGGACTAAAACTAAAGGTATGTTAAAAGGATAATCACTGGTATACAGGAACTTGTTTCAATACCCTTACAACTTTCCTGCAAGTTTGTTATTCTCCAAAGTAAAAATATTGGGAAAACTGAAAGCATAGGAAAACAATGGAAGGGGGCACAACAAAATGGTAAAAGTGGTTATTTTAAGCAATACTTTCTTCGTGATAATTTTATGTATTTTAATACTGTTCACAATGAAATTCTGTTACTTTAAAATCAGAAAAAAATGTTCAACAAGGAAAGAAAGAAGATCCTGTTTTTTCCATTTTGCTTTCCCAATGCTTCACGTCAATTTCCAGGATGTGACGTGAGAGCAGGAGGCTCAGGAGGGAGGTGGCGGCAGCCCTGTGTGCCTCTGCATCTCACCTTTCTGGAAGTTTGTCCAAGTGCTCTTTCTGTTCATGGTGACCGTGGAGTGCATTCTGGGACACTCCTCACTCTCTGATGGATGTATTGGGGGCAAGTTCCTCTCACCTGGGTGTTTCCTTAGGCATTTGAGGGATCATTGTAGGTCTAATTCCCTGACAATAGAAGACCTTTTGGACAGGGCTTGTAGGAATTGGACAACCCGCAGGGAATTAGATGAGGGTGACTTATGTGGTTGAGCTAATGGGAACATAGGAATTCCCTGATTTCCCCCTAAACTGCTTTAATTCAGCCCATAGGAACCCCGAGAGAGACATTGAGGTCTTTGGCCAGTTGAGACTCAGGCACCTGCACCCCACACAGCCACAAATGTCCCCACCATTTCACCTGGAACCCCCCAGCCCAGCCCCGGAGCAGCGTGTGTGCCTGGAGAGAGGCTGCCATTTGCCCGGAGCTCTGCTCTCCGTGGCTGAGTGCCTCCAGGGACGCGAACACTTCTCAGGTGTGATGTCACAGGAGCACTACCCCGCTCGGTGGTGTGTGTGCATCTAAATCCTGCAGGATTTCCATCACTCCAGTTTTTTCTTCCTGAAATCTCCCTACTCCTGTTTATTCCTCTGTAGATGGCCGACACAATACCTCATCAAACCTCACTGATTACACCGTTCCCTGGACTGTTACAACCTTGGGGGTCAATTTTGTTTACACAAGTGATCTGTCCACCCTCTCCTCTTTTTGGAGGGGGGAAATTATTTAATTATTTTTTTTATTGTTGTTCAAGTACAATTGTTTGCTTTTTGAACATTTACTAGATCTCAAATCATTCCTTCTATAGGGATCTGCCTCACTCTTGGACAGCCTGCAGTGTAACCGCAGAAGTGGGTTTGTTCGCATTTCGTGTAGAAATAAAGGTCTAGGTTAAGGAGTGGTGTTGTGCTGGCCTGTTACAGAGAATATTTAGATCGTGGGTACCCCTGGGGTCGGCCAAGAACCTGGGGGGAATTAATCTTTTGTAACTAAACTAGGGTTTTAAATTGAACCAAGGCAATCTACTTGTCAAAAAGACGCCATTCCCAATCAGGTTTACACTGTGTGTGCCATCCCTGTCTTCCTGAAACTGTTCTGCCTGCGGAGGGATACACGTGCAGAACCATGGTAGGAGTTCTGATGCACCTGGTAGGTTTTGTCAAATTTGTGTATGTGCTTGGCTACTATTCTCAGTGTGCTTGAGGTCTTCTTGAAAAAAAGAAAGTATCTCAGGTCACAATTAGATGAGAAACAGATAAAACATTAAAAATGCTAATGTTGATTAGCGTAGATCTTCCCGAAGGA
Source organism: Tonatia bakeri (assembly GCA_004024845.1). NCBI lineage: Eukaryota > Metazoa > Chordata > Mammalia > Chiroptera > Phyllostomidae > Tonatia > Tonatia bakeri. The sequence continues at coordinate 86,180 of PVIA01001550.1, read as the reverse complement.
GTGTGTGCTACAATGAACTCAGGTGACCCAGGAAGGCCTGTTTTCTCCCTGCTCACCTTGCCCGCCCATCCTCCTCAGAGGTAACCACCAGACAAGAAGCTTTTCTGAGTCACGATTTTGAGGATGATTTAGCATAGTTTATTAGACATTTAGAAGGCCGCTGTGTAATAACTAGAAATACAAACCAGCAGTGGAAAAACCAGGAGTCCACTGTACTTAGGGGAAAGGTGAACATTGGGGCACATGTACTGAGCAGTTGCCACAGAGAAAATCCTGAGGATCTTGATCCATCTGGTCTGAGGTCAAGGCTGTGGGGCTGCTCTTCCAGCACTGGGAGGTGCTCACACCTTTGAGTTGCGTTATTCCTGTTGGTTTAGACATTTTTCAGGTGTGAAGTCTTGAGCTACCCAAAGCAAAAAGGGGACACCCCAACACAAGGTCCCACTGCACAGCCCAACCTCACACAGCAGGGCAAGCGGTCAGGGAGCAGCAGACAGAACAGACTGAGGACGCCTGGTCCCCACAACCCTGGCCTGGGGCAGAGGCCAGGCCTGCCTCCCTCGAGGGCAGTTGAACAAAGTGCTGTGGCCACCAGAGCCACTAAGCCATAGGTGAGCAGTTCAGATGTTCTCCATCCCTTTCTGTCAGAGCATTATAAGATGTTTCTGCTGTCTTCGAGAAGTGAAGACTCACAGACACTTCCAAGGACAAGGGACTCAAACAACGAGTTATGTTCTCACGGTGTGGGAGGCTGGAGGTCCGAGATCAGGCTGCGGGGATGGTCTGGTTGTGGGGAAGCTCTCTTCGTGGCGTGCACACAGCCACTTTCAAGCAATAGGGGTACAGTGGGGAGCAGACGGAGGGAGGGAGGGAAACCTTAGCAGCTGGAGTGAGCGGAAGCCCCAGCAGTACCTGCTGACCTGCCGCCTAGCAGCAGCACTGCCTCTGGCAGCAGCACTTCAGCTGACAGCAGCCTTTCCCACAGCCACCACCGCAGCCGTAGCCACATGAGCCACAGCCACAGCCATAGAAGCGGCGGCAGCAGCAGACCACGGGGATGCTGCAGCAGCCCCCACAGCAGCCACAGCAGCAGGGGCAGCAGTGGGAGCAGCAGCCAACCCGGTAGGTACTGCAGCCGCCGCAGCCGCCACAGCCGCCACAGCCACCACCGCAGCCACCACCACAGTGGCCACCACCACAGTGTCTTCCACAGCCACAGCACCCCATGGTGTCAGTAGAGGGAACTCAGGAGAAGTGAGGAGAGAGGACTCAGGCGGTCAGGGAGGTCTGATGCCCCTTCTGCCAGGGGAGCCCTTATATACCATCTTCCCTTATTTTTAGCCCAATTTCCAGGGAAGAATCTCACAAGACCTTCCACTTACTTCCTTCTTGAGTACCTTTGCTATGATAACATTGCTATTTTTAACACAGCAGCCTCCTTGGAGACAGCTCTGTGTTGTGTCTTAGTCCGGAGGTAGAGAAATGATTGCCAGAGTGCAGGAAAGCAGGTCATGTGGGGGCCTGAAAACAGTGCCGGCGTCACAGATGTGGGCCCTCGCAGCCATTCCCGAGTCCCCCCACAGGCGGCGTCTCCAGGACACCGGGCCGTGGAGATGGAGGCTAGAAGCACCCCATAGCCTTCTGTTTGACGAGCAGTAGATCAAGGGAGGGCATTTCAAGGCTTCCTTCTCCAGTTTTTGAAAGGTAAGCCTGTGAACGAGGTGCAAGGTGTGAGCCCAGGGACACCAACCCTGGGGGGAAAGCAGACCCATCCACGCAGGGTTGTCTCGGATCCAGAAGCTGCAGTTTAAGTTCCAAGAGGTGCTGAGGAGTCATCTGCACTACATGGCTGAGCTGGTCTGGCCTGAGTTCTCAAGACAGCGAAGCAAGAACATGTCTCTGTGGGCGACTAACCATACCCGCAGGCTGCCTGTGCAGGGGCTGGAGGGCATCGGGGGCAATCGTGGAAATGGATCATTCAAAATAAACTTTTCCCTGGACCACGTTGGCTGTGTGCCGGACCTGGCCACGGGTCTTCACCCTGAGAGGCGGGAGAGGAGGCCGGCTGCCGGCGAGGCCTTCGTGGTCACGTCTCCAGTGATGGAAGGGACAGACAACAAGCAGGGACTTTACTCCAGGAAGCTGACTTAGGAGCCGGCTGCACAAAATTATATTTTTAGCATCTGACATCACATGATTATTAATTTTGAAATTTCTAATAACCAAAAAATTCTTGTGAACAAAGAAACTTAGACCTAGAAAGAGTACATCTCTGTGGTGTTTTTTTAATGGTAAGATATGATATGATATAAAACACATTTAAAGATGTTTACCCTTTCTGTTTTGAATGTTTTTTCTTCTCTTTTCTTTCTAGAGCTCTTTTTTTTTTTAGTAACTTAGGGGTGTATAATGAACCCCAGTAGAGAGAAAACAATCTTTTTTTCTAAGCTATGATGACTAAAAAGTATATACAGAAACACTGAGATTTCACCTGGCTCTACATTCATACTTTCATGGTTATGAAAAAAAGAAGAATTATTCTTAAATAGTTTCGGCATTTATTTAACTCAACAGACTTTGGCTGAAGGCTTACAATGAGCCAGGCACTGTTCTAGGCCCTGGGGCAAAACACACGCACGTGCTGGAGTTCTCAGGGCTCAATACTCTCAGCAGTGTGTTCTGATCCAAATTCAGACTTAAGAATCGAGTCAAAGCTCAAATTAACAATACTACCCGGCAAAGACTTCAATGAGGAAGGATGTGAGAGGCCTCGTGAGGTGTTTTATGGGAAGTGGGATAAACAACAGGACGCTGACTGTTTGTTCTGGGCTCAGCTTGTGGAGTTGGTATAAAAGGGCTCCCACTGCAGGAGGGGCATCAGACCTCCCTCACCTCCTGAGTCTCCCTGCTCGCCTCTCCTGAGTCCTCTCTACTGACACCATGGGGTGCTGTGGCTGTGGAAGACACTGTGGTGGTGGCCACTGTGGTGGTGGCTGCGGTGGCTGTGGTGGTGGCTGTGGCGGCTGTGGTGGTGGTTGTGGCGGCTGTGGCGGTTGCAGTACTTACCGGGTCGGCTGCTGCTCCCGCTGCTGCCCCTGCTGCTGTGGCTGCTGTGGGGGCTGCTGTAGCATCCCCCTGGTCTGCTGCCACCGCCGCTTCTGTGGCTGTGGCTCGTGTGGCTGTGGCTGCGGCTGGGGGAAGGGCTGCTGTCAGCAGAAGTGCTGCTGCCAGAGGCAGTGCTGCTGCTAGGCGGCAGGTCGGCAGGGACTGCTGGGGCTTCCGCTCACTCCCTGGCTAAGGCTTCCCTCCCTCTGTCTGCCTGCTTCCCGTTGTCTCCCTGGTGGTTCTGCTTCATGGCACTGTGCTCTTTGGTTCTCGTGTTCTAAATCTAAATAACTTTCACTGTGTTTAAGGTAGCCGCGTGGACATTTCACACAATGTCACCCAGGAAAAACACATGGAGAACATATTGATTACTGAGCTCAGCAAAATGTGATAATGATATCTACTGTGTTTACTTTTTTCAGTTCTTTTCTGTCTATGCATTGAGTCTTCTTGCTGTTCCCCACACGTTCTGTCCTTACTGTGACCATAGACTCATTCTAGATGCTCTCCTAAAAATCTCTCAATAAAATGCAAACATACACTCCGAGTGGCTTCCCTTGCTTTATTTTTAGAGCTACTTTTATCGAACTACCGTTAATTATGGTCTCCCATGGGATGGGTCGGTCAAAGATAACACAGATAATTATGCCCTGGTGTGATTTATGATACGGCGCCACACGCATGACCATGAACGCAGGTCAGAATAGTAACAAACATGTCAACAGGCCTTGACGCCATGTGTCATGTCTGGGCGGGGACTGGGTGTGCAGGGCAAAATAGCTTTAAGATAGAGATGACATTTGGGCGGGTGTGTTTTGAAGAGTTAGTAAGGTGTTGACAAGTGGGGAAAACTGGAGACAGATATTCCTAGAAGGGCAATGGTACAGTACTTGGACATGGGCCTGGGAAGGAACTTAGCTTTAAGTGAGGGCCTGAAGCTGTGGGATTGAGGAAGGGATCGGCATCCTTACGAGAAGAGGAGGACACCCAAGAGCTCTCTCTCTCTGCCTTGTGGACCCACAACAAGAAGGTGGCACCTGCACCCCAGGAAGAGAGCCCTCACCGGACGCCGACCGTGGTGGCAGTCCGGTCTCGGGCTTCTAGCCTCCAGACTGTGGGGACACAAGGCTTTGTTGTTGAAGTCACAGTCTGTGGCCTTTTGGTCTGGTGGCCTGAGCTGGCTAAAGCAGTGATGTAACAATGCATAGTGACCTCTGTCCTTTTCTGAGAGATGTGGGCTACTGGACAAGGTAGCCCATTTTAAAGTTTGTAATAAATACGGTCAACACCTAGGTGGGGAACGGGCCATTTCCCCTAAGGTTGTTTGTCTCACTCTATAAGGCATGGAGGTTAAGGGGGTTGATCACCTGAAAATATGGTCCCGTAAATTACACATTACTCCTCTCATAGATCACTCTGGTCCTGTTCATGAAATGTGTTTTTAAAGATTTTATTTATGTATTTTTAGAGAGAAGGGAAGGAAGGGAGAAAGAGAGGGAGTGAAACGTCAGAGTACAAGAGATACATCGATTGGTTGCCTCTCACAGGTCCCCAACTGGGGATCTGGCTTGCAGCCCAGGCATGTGCCCTGACTGGGAACTGAACCAGCAACCTTTCGGTGCACAGGCCGGTACTCAATCCACTGAGCCACATCAGCCAGGGCCAATGAAATATTTATTCTATTCCATTGGCATGGATGTTTTGAGAAGAGATGGGTCAGTTTAATTTGCTGTATTGGCTAACCTAGGAAGATCTAGGCTTGAAAAAATTGTTTTTTGATTTATCTAATTTTAGCCTTTTGCATTGATTTGTAAGAGGGATATTTAGATTCAGATTGTAGACTGCAAACATGCTTGTATGAATCACAGGGACTTGGGTCACATTATGGTATGCTAATAAATATTGTTAGAATAAATAGATACTAAATATGTATTTATATATAATCTATAAATTATATATGGTTATGTGTTATATTTATCAAAATTTATTTTTGTCACATATTTATTAATGTAGATAGATTATGCATATGTTATATACACATACATATATACACACCAGGTTAATGTATTATATGTTATATACAATGTTTACCCACCTATATTTGTGTACATGTATGCACATACTTATGAGAATATATATAATGTATACATACATGTATTCTCAGTGTCTGAATTTTGTGACTCAACACATGACTTCTCTCCCTTCACGCATCTGCAGTTGGTGGGGCACGTGGCCTCAGGTATGGCGGTGGCTGTGTATCATAAGATGCATAAGTTATACTTCACGTCTTCCTAATATCATTCTCGGAGTTTAATTTTGGTTCTAGTTTGGGGCCCCCTTGGTACTACGTGTTGTGCTCAACCTCCTCTGCCTTTGTGTGTGTTTGCAGTAATGACAGACATTATGTGCTGAACTGTGTCCCTGAAGTTCTAGTCTCAGTGTGACCATGTTTGGAGGAAGGGCCCCTCGTCTCCCCCAACCCCACTCTTCCCTACAGAGGGCCGTCTTTGTATTACATGCAGGTATGGACACATCGAGGAACAACACGTCTTGATCCTTTTTTGCTAGCAGTGCCATCCAGGTGTATTTATTTTTCAGAAAATTGATTTTTTCAATTAGTGTATGTCTTGGAGATCCTCCCAGGCCAGGTAACACCGATCTGCCTCACATGTGCGTACTGTTCTCTGGTTGCTCTCTCCGTCTGCAGGTCAGAGTTTCTCAGCCTCGGCTCTGTTGTGAGCGAGATCACTCTTTGCAGTCAGGCTGCCCTGTATGTTCACTGTAGGAGGCTGAGCAGCACCCCTGGCCTCCATCACTAGGCCCTCAGTGTCACCCCCACCCTTCTCCCCATCACCGTGACCACCAAAGATGTCTTCGGACATTGCCAATGTTATCTGGAGAGCCAAACTGTCCCTGGTTGAAAAATAAGGTTGTGTGTGTACATACATATATATGTTTTCTCTGTCTCTGTCTCTCTCTGTCATAGTCCAAAGCCCTTCCCTGCAAAAGTCATTTTCCAAGCATATTTTCTGCACTTTGAATGGTATGGAGACCGTGTTAAATGGGTCTCAACTTTCTCTGCCCGACTTGATTGGGAGAAACCGTCACGTCCACTGCCCTGTCCATTCTAGTTGTGAGGAATACTGCATATTACATATTTCTCTGTATTAATCTTTCCTCTCAACTTGGATTACGTAGCTCTATTTTCCCTTTGCTGTGATTTCATCAATGCTTTGTCATTCTGTGTGTTTTTTGAAAGCCAACCCGAATCCTTTGTGAAATGAAGTGGACTACAGGTAAGCAAGCAAGAAGATAGTCCGTCAAACAAAAGCCGTCTGCACTTCAGCGGAAAAAATGTTGCTGGTTACTTTTCTTTCCTGGAGCTTCCCAGAGATTGGCTTCTCTGATTGGCCCTGATGGGTAGACTCTGAGCCCTTTCCTTCCTGCAGGTGAAATGTGTATTTTGTGAACACCTGTCACTTTACGATAATTTCCCCTAAACTCTCAGCTGCCTTATTTTGATGCATAGTACAAGATGGACCCCATGATTCCTCAAAATAGTAAATTGTGCATTATGCCAAAGAGGCAGGTAAGGCTGGAGGAGACAGACTCACCTGCACCGTGATAAAGGCCTCGCCCTCCTCTCATCCACAGAGGTAGGGCTGCACGCCTCACAGTCATACCTCGTGTGTGGAAATACGGGTAAATGATGTTTTTGATGGTCCCTGAAATTATTCTTATTCTGAAAGGCACACCTGCTAACACAGACTTTGAGTAAGGTTCACCCAGGTAAGGGAGAAAAGTGACTTGGCTGAATTCCCCTGAGACACACCCCAACCTCTTGTTCTGGGGTCCAGTTAGGAGTTTAACCATTTGTCCATTTGTCTTGCCATGCTGTGACCAGTTCCCCGAGTTCAAATTATTACTCCATGGTGTTTTCTCATACTTGTTTGTGCAAATGCTGCTTTTTGAGACATTCACCCCCATTTGAGATCCTTGATTAAGACTACACAGAGTCCTCTGTACAAAACTCACTCCTGACTTCATTTTCTTGTTGTTTCTGCATTTTTATTTCTGCTGTGAAAAAACAGCTTGTATATATATATAAAAAATATGTATGTGGAATCAACTGGAACATGACTACTACTAAATAAAAACAGTATTGGGAAAATATTTTTCTTATTATTATTATACAAAACAGGCATAACTTTTCTGGTGGCTTACTTTTTTGGTTATAAAAAAACCAAAGCCCTATTAGTTTTTAAAAAATAGCTTATAAGTGCTTGAATATCTTCACAACCATATCGTTCATGCATATCTTCTGTTCAAGAGACAGCTCTTCTCATAGGACTTTTCTGGTCTAACCCTCCAATCACAGAACAGACCTTGATGTATTTGGGATCCCGTGAGCACGAGGCCTGTTCTGCAGAACCGGAGCTTTACAGGGGAAGACACTGAGGAAATCCCACAGACGGACAGCTTCCTGCAGCATGGCATCCAGAGGTGTCCATGGGCACAGACATGCCTACACTGGCTGTGCATCCCCATGACGCTCTTTGACAAGCGACAGTTGGCTGGAGCCCAGGGAAGGGGCCTCTCAGGGTCAGCCAGGAGCGACTGGTGAAGAAGATGACGGCTGATCCTGGTGCCCTCACTCCTGTGTCCATTGTGGACCTCCTGTCGGTGGTGATGGTGGTGAGGGGGGCGCATGCCTTCAAAGGGGTGCAGTGATGTAGGTGTTCCACATCTTTTCTAGGACCTTCTCCCAGGAACCGTTTGATAGCAGAAGTCAGTTACTAAACGCTGTGTAAATGTATTGAAGGGGATGGGTCCCAGAGACATTTTCATTGAACATTTTACTCGTAATTGGGCACCGTTGGCCTTTGCAGGAATGTCAGGCACGGTTGCTAGTTGGTGCTGGAGCACTTTTCTGACATTCTGCACAAGGCCTGTCTAGAGAGGAAAGCTGGTGTCACACACAGCACAAGCAATGTTCATTTGTTTAGATACCAAGCTTGCGACCTAAGGGTTAATGGCACATTAGATAACCGTCGACGTTTCTGTGCTGAGCTCTGGCACGCAGTGCAGGAGAGTAAAGTGTGCCCGAGCCAAGGAAGGGCAAAGTTTAATATTTGGCTCCAATCCATCTTTATGGCCATTTCTCCAGACTCTCCTTTTAAAGTGGGGAAAATAGCTTCTTAAATGATTAACATAGTTGGTAGGTACTGTTCTTTGTCTTCAAAAGGGCATGAAGTATATAATGTGTGTTTGTGTGTGCTTTTGGTTGGGGGTTTGATTCCTCGTTGGGGCACATATCTCGGTTGTGAGTTCGATCCCTGGTTGGGGCACATGCAGAGGGCAGCTGATTGATGTTTCTCTCTCTCAGCAATGTCCCTCTCTCTCTAGAAGCATTGGGAAGGTGTTCTCGGGTGAGGATCAAAGTGAAGAAATAAAAGTATATAAATCAAATATTTTTTAAAATATATTTTATTGATTACGCTATTATAGTTGTCCAATTTCCCCTTTTATTCCCCTCCACCCTGCACACCCCCTCCCACCTGCATTCCTGCTCCAAACTCCTCCCCCTGATTAGTTCATGTCCATGGGTTGTACATATAAGTTCTTTGGCTTCTACATTTCCTATCCTATTCTTAATCCCACCCTGTCTATTTTCTGCCTACCATTTATGCTACTTATTCCCTGTACCTTTCCCCCCATTCCCCCCCTTTCCCTCTCTCCCTCTGGTAACCCTCCATGTGATCTCCATTTCTGTGATTCTGTTCCTGTTCTAGTTGTTTGCTTAGTTTGTTTTTTGTTTTCTTTTTTTTTAGGTTCAGTTGTTGATAGTCGTGAGTCTGTTGTCATTTTACTGTTCATATTTTTTTATCTTCTTTTTCTTAGATAAGTCCCTTTAACATTTCATATAATAAGGACTTGGTGATGATGAACTCCTTTAACTTGACCTTATCTGAGAAGCACTTTATCTGCCCTTTCATTCTAAATGATAGTTTTTCTGGATAGAGTAATCTTGGATGTAGGTCCTTGCCTTTCATGACTTTGAATAGTTCTTGCCAGCCCCTTCTTGCCTGAAAGGTTTCTTTTGAGAAATCAGCTGATAGTCTCATGGGAACTCCTTTGTAGGTAACAGTCTCTTTTTCTTTTGCTGCTTTTAGGATCTCTCCTTATCTTTAATCTTGGCTAATGTAATTATGATGTGCCTTGGTGTGTGCTTCCTTGGGTCCAACTTCTTTGGGACTCTCTGACCTTCCTGGACTTCCTGGGAGTCTATTTCCTTTGCCAGATTGGGGAAGTTCTCCTTCATTATTTGTTCAAATAAGTTTTCTATTTCTTGCTCTTCTTCTTCTCCTTCTGGCATCCCTATGATGCCAGTTGTCCTGGATGTTCCGAAGCCTTTCCTCATTTTTTGAATTCTTGTTTCTTCATTCTGTTCTAGTTGAATGTTTCTTTCTTCCTTCTGCTCCAGACCATTGATTTGAGTCCTGGTTTCCTTCCCATCATTGTTGGTTTCCTGTACATTTTCCTTTACTTCCCTTTTCATAGCCTTCACTTTTTCCTTTATTTTGCAACCATACTTAACCAATTGTGTGAGTATCCTGATTACCTGTGTTTTGAACTGTGCATCTGATAGGTTGGTTATCTCTTCATCACTTAGTTGTATTTTTTTCTGGAGCTTTGATCTGTTCTTTCATTTGGGCCATATTTCTTTGTCTCAGTGCACCTGTTACGTAGTAAGGGGCGGAGCCTTAGGTATTCACCAGGGTGGAGCAATCCACTTGGCTGTGCTGTGATGCTTTATGTAGGGAGGGGTCCAAGAGGGAACAATGTGGCCCACTCAGCTCTCAGCTGGCTTTCAGTCATTTCCCCCACTACCCACAAGCAATTGGGCCCTTCTGGTGCTCATTCCCAGGTGGGTGTGTTTGTGTACAATCTAGGACCCTGTTGTTCTCTCCAATGAACTCTCCTGTGAGGCTGGGAGTTTCTCCTACCACCTCAGCCCCCACAGGTGTTTTTAGTTAGAGGTTTTGAGGCTTTATTTCTCCACACTGGAACCTTGGGTTGTGCGGTCTCACTCCCCAGTTGTTCCTCCCAGTTTATCCGCTCAGAAATGTGGGACCACCTGGTCCGCCAGCCACCTCACTAGGTCTATCAGCTGCCACCTGCCCACCCTGGTCCTCTAGCCGCCTCCTTGCTGCGAGTCCTCTCTGCCTGGCTGCCCATCTCTGCCCCTCCTACCGGTCTGGGTGAGTGTTTCTTCTTTAACTCCTTGGTTGTTGGCCTTCCAAATAGTTCGATTTTCTGTCAGTTCTGGTTGTATTTTGTGTTTAAATTTGTCCTTGACCTTTTTTTGGTTATGCAAGGAGGTACAGTGTAGTCACCTATGCCTCCATCTTGGCTGGAAGTTCTATAAATCAAACATTAACAAAATAACGTAGGAGATCCTTGTTATCTTTTCTTGCACTTGGCTTCTTGCTGCTCACGTATTTCCAGGGGAAATAACCGAGGCAGGATCATTATGGTATGCGGAGGTGTGTGCAGCGTCTCTGTGCAAGGTGTGGCATGGGTCACACAGGTAAATGCCGGCATGGTAAACATGCTAGTCCGCCCCTCCACCTCATAGCTTTTGGGCTTGCCAGTGAGTGCAGAACTGAACGTCAAGTCCAAAAAGACAAAATCTATTTCTATTTGGAGGACAGGGAAGGATCCGATGAGGAAGGAATACTGGTGGGGTCCTCAGGAGAAAGCCAAGACTGAGTTGTTCGGGAACTTGGGGGTGGCTTTGAAAGAGTGGGGGAGATGAGGAGTTGTGCCGTGCTCTGCTGTGGAGGGTGCCAGAAAGACAGAGGGACAAGGACGTTTAGGATGTTTCTCTCTGGCTTCTATAACTCACTGCCCACTTTGGTCTTTGCTAAGAGGTTGCCGTGACTATTTATACTATTATTATTCTTTCTTGATAACTAGGATTCAGTACTGACACGAACCACAAGGCAATGTAGCCTTATAAAGAATGCACACATTCTGTCTACCTACCAGTCTAAACCTATGTTCATTGTATGCTGCAAAAACAGATCATGATAATGGAGAAATTTAAACAGTTCATGATTAGACAAAATAATAAGCAGACATCCACCAGGAATCTTGTCACCTAAATGTAACCACTTTTACATTTGACGGCTACTCTCACAGGTTTTGTTTCTATGCATCTGCTAACATCCACGTCACCACCCAGCTTGTGGATAGCAGGAAGTGATAATCTTGTCTTCCCTTTCTTTTCTGATGCTTTCCTTGGTCAGAGTCATGTGTTTAGATTTCACCTGTGACTAAAATCTCACATTTAGATCTCAAGCCCACCTGCCACCCCCGCCACTGCTGCTGAGCTTACCAACTTTTCATTATTTCCATAGAAAATGAAAGCAATAAACCTAAGTCAAGTGGGAGGAATTTATGTTCAATTCGGCTCAATTATTATACATTGAGTGGGCACTGATGGTTTTCCCTCCCTGTGTTCAGAGAATAATAAGAATCCCCTGTCCTTGCCCTGGAGGATGTCTGATTATCGTTGGGGCTGACTAGTTATCAGATCTAGACTACTGAGTCTGCAAAGTGGCTACTCATGTACTAACTGTACATCAGCTTGGGGCAGTCCTGGTCCGTCAAAATTCAGAGTCGTCAGCATAAGGCAAAGGTGCTAATTCTTATCCTTTGGAAAACCCATTTGTAATTAAGAATGGCTGCTTCCACGATCTATTGTTGAATCACAAATCACCCCAAGACTCAGGTAGCTTAAAACACAGCTGTTCTATTATTCCTTGCAGTTCCTTGGGCTTACAGGGCTCAGCGTGGCACTTCCCCCGTTCCCCTCATTTGTTGGCACTCAGAAGGTGAGTGGGGCTGGAACCCTCCAGGTTCTACGTGGGGCAGCAGAGCAGATCTCATCCCCACTTCCATCAGCCTCAGGCCCCTCCTCTTCATGTGACCTCTTCCTCTCTTGAAAGGGGAGTGGAAGGAACTCGGGGTCACCTGTAATCTACCACACTGGCTTACACTGAGATCCTTTTTTTGTGGCTCAGCCACATTTCCTGAGCTTTTAAGGTCAAATCTCTGTTTATTTCTGGCTCTCCACACTGTTACTGTTAATGGAGGAAAAAAAGATGCATTTGCATAAAGCCAGACACTGTCTCGACTGAAAAATTGATGAACTTGGACTAGCTGCATGAAAATCTGTCCGTACAAGTCATGTGCCAGCACCGACAACTGTGAGACAGTTCCTGTCAGAGGGACATACGCAACCTGCGGTGGAAACATGGAGAAGGGAAGAGATGATTTGGGGGTGCTGGGGGGCTGTGATGCGGGGGAAAGCCCCATGAGAAGAGAATCAGTGTCCCCAGGCAGAAACCTCTGTGAACACACAGCCACCAGTGTGAGAAAGGCCTGTGGAGCCAGGACGCATGTGCAATGGGTGGTGCAGGTGTGCAGATGCCCCACAGTAACCTCGAAACCCTGGGACCTTGGTGAGCAGGGCTAAGGCTTTTGGACTTTACCCTCCAAACAACCGAGAACCAGACAGGACTTTGGAGCAGGGGAGTGGTGTGATCAGAACTGCTCTTAAAATCCCTTCTGATGAGGAAATAAAAGAGTAAAGGGTTTGGGAAATAAATGCACAGCTGGAGGTGGGGAGTGGGGTGAAGGGTGGGCGGTGTTAGTACAAATGGAAAATGTAAACCCTAAGGATAGAATTAAGAGACTCCTGGGAAGTGGACTGGCTGCTATTAATGCTGAAATGTGGACTATTAATCCCCGTCTTCTGGGAGGCAGACATCTCAACAGGAAATAATTGGGCGTTTACCATGGGAATTTCTGGGCGCTTTTCATTTACTAGCTCATATCACCCACACAGTGATTTTATGAAATAGAGTCCATTTTACCCTCACCTTTATAGATCAAGAAAACAAGGCACAGAGATGCATTAGATGAACTACCCAGGGTCATTTAACTGGTGGTTGGCAGACAGTTCAATTTAGGCAGCCTGGCTGGTGGAGCGAAGCTCTTAAACACAGCCCCGTGCTGCCATCTCGTGGTTGTAAGCGAGAGGTGCAACAGTACAAGGGCCCGGGCCCAGGGTGGGGATCAGGCTCCTTGGAGGATGTGAACTTGCAGGAAATTAAGAAGGTTGGGCTGGAAGATGGTCCAGATAGAGGGAACAGCATGTGCAGGCTGCAGTCATGGAGCCATGCATGGGGAACAAGACGATCTTGGTGAGTCAAGAGGAGAGGGGTGTGTTAGGAGATATGCTGAGAGGTCTCTGCGGACCAGGTCTTGGGAGAGGCCTGGACTTTGTCCTGGAGCCGATGGGAAACCACCGAAGAGCTTTCTATCTCGGGAGAGCTGTGATGAGATTGCACTGGATATGAATTTCCTAGTTGCTACAGGACAATGGGCGTGGGAACCCAGGGAGGAGCAGCCTCGGGGAGAGGGGCAGTGGCTGAATCGCTGGGGGCTGTTGGAGGGGGCAGAGAGTGTGGGTTGAAGAAGTCAGTGGGAGGCAGAGCGGTCAGGGTGAGAGGAGAAGAGAGAGTGGGTGCCAGTGGCCCTGTTTGTAGTCTGGTCCCTGGATCTGAAACAAAGAAAGCAGGACAACAGGTTCAGGGACACCAAGAAAAAGACATGGTCACAGCTGTCACGGACTGCATCTGGAGCTCATCGCAGCCTGTGCCATCGGGGGCGTTTTGCCCCCCAGGAGAGATTTGGCACTGTCTGGAGACATTTTTGGTCATTGCAGCTGGTGAGGTGTGCACTGGTGGGTGCTAGGGGGAGCCAGCAAACCTCCTGCTGCAGCCAGGACAGCCCCCACAAGCAAAAAATTCTGCGCCTCAAGAGTCAAAGGTGCCGGCCTCAGCATGCACCCGGCTCTGTGCCAGTGCTTGGCTGTGTGGCTGCTGGGAGGAACCTGGTGCAGGCTGTGGGCAGGCCCTGTCCCCTGCATCTGTCTCCTGCATCTGTCCCCCATGCAGCTTGTGGGCCACAGCAGAAGAGGCATTGCCAACTCAATGCCTGTTTCAGAAATCAGGCTGTGTTCGGGACAGATTCCCAGGCAGAGCACCCCAGCCAGTCCCTGGCCTACTGTTCACCCAGGCTCCCAGCCCCCATGAGGAGTTCATAGGCTTCTGCAGGTCCAGGACTACATTCTCAGGCCCAGACAGCTAGATTACCACCTGTTTCAGGGAAGTCCCTGGATAAAGCAGGAGGTTAACAGGAGTAAGGATCTCATGCACAGGTATTCATTGTTCTGAGGGTAAGTTCCAGACTTTCCTTGGCTCTTTTCTCAGGGCGTTCTTTCAGGAGCAGGGAGTGGGTCCCCTGGGCCACAGGCAGCACCTTTCCTTGCCCACCACCCAGCAGAGCGGTCTTGTGGTGGAGACCTTGGGATAGAGGGTCAGGGGACAGTTTAAATGTGGGGCTGACCACAGACATTTTAACCAAGTTATTTTCAGTTGAAAAGCTGTCTGAGAATGTGAAACATATTACAGCTAGGGGACAAAGGGTTTCTCATTAGTGCAGATTCAGGGTGTGGCATTCAGAAGGCAGGTGACAGGAATCTGGGTGGATGTCACCCCAGATTTACTCCACCCACTGCTTGCGGGGCCTCACCTGCTGGCTCAGAGGACAGTCCCATCCTCCAACCAACATCCCCCTTCGCCTGATCAGCCTGCCATGCACTGGGTCTCCATCAGCCCCATGAAGAGCCAGAGAGCAGGCACCTGGGTCCCCTCTGACCAGCTCCACAGAGGGTTGGGGGTCATGGTCATGGCCTTGAGAGGTGGACAGACAGCATGAGCCAGAACGGCATGGACCAACCGGAGCTGGGAGAGCAGGTGTCTTTCTTTGCCTTTTCCCCGGGGAGCTGTCGGGAAACACAGTGCCTTCCTTCTCCCAGCAGCTGTGGGGTGTGCTGGGAGGCTGGTCCTCCCTCCCAGCACACCTCCTGCCCCTCTGCTACCCTGGAGCCGAGCTTCTGCATGGGCTCTGCTCTTAAAGGAGCCCAGGTCTGGAAACACCAAGATGGTTTCCCCAATATCCACACTAATACAAAGTAAAAATAGGTAGAAGTGAATTTAGATCTGAAGTACTATCTCAACTATATAAAACATTTGTGTATATGCAGAAGGGAAAGAAAAAAAGATGAACAACTCCTTCCCCCCTCCCTGCAAAACAGCAAAGGGACAGAAATGAATCTACATGTCCCCTGCTGAGAATGAACTACCAGGTCACCCCATGGTAAATCATTTAAAGAAATTCTGTTGGTTAGTGTTTACTTCAAAGGTAACACACACGTATTGTAGAAAAATTAGAGAATGCAGAAAACGGACAAAATAAAAAGATATATGCACTTTAATATTACCTTCCCTAGAGATAATCAGGAACTTCCTGTTTCTCCAAGGCCAGTTCATTTCAGAACTCCCCCAGTGAGCGTCTCCATGCCGCCATCCTGGGCACTCCAGGAAACTATTGGAGGCCAAGAAGTTTGGATGTGACGATCAGCAGCCTTGACAAGGGTTCTTGGCTGAGACAGGATTGTGGTTGCTTTGTGCAAGTTTAGATTCAGGAGGTATCTTCTGGAGCAGAAGAGCCCATCCATTTGCCCTGTGAGGATGGCCAGTCTTGTCATTTTCTGTGTGTGTGATCCCCAGTGCTTTGACCATTGGAGCTAGACAAAGGGATGACCAAGGATGATTTCCTATAAAAGGTGTTGCTATGGGCCGATGGTGCCCCTCCAACCCAAATTCATATATTCGTGTCCTAACTCCATAGCATCTCAGAATACGACCATAAATAGCAATAGGACCTTTAAAGAAATAGTTTAGATTAAAGGAGGTCATTGGAATGGGCCCTAATCCAGTAAGCCTGGTGTCCTTCTAAGGAGAGGTGATTAGGACACAGAGAGAGATGCCCCTATGAAGACATTATAGAAGACGGCCATCCACAAGCCACAGAGAGAGGTCTCAGCAAACATGAACCACGCTGGTGCCATGGTCTTGGACTCCCAGCCTCCAGAACTCTGAGGTGATAGACTTGTGCTGTTTAAGTCACTCAGTCTGGGGCCTTGGTTACAGTCGCCCAAGCAGACTTACCCAGGCATCTTTGCGGAAACACAGTCACTTGCAGTGACGGCTGGAGTGAGTAGCATGGATTCCCAGTCACCACGCCACACTCTGTGTCATCTAATGCCTGAGATTCCCTCTGTGGCCAGGTGGCTCAGGGAAGTTTCCTGCCACAAAATCTTAGTAGCAGGGCCTTGTCTGGGCTTCGCCAGGGCAGGGGATTCAGAGCAAGTTGGGCAACTGCGGCCTGTGGGCCAGATTGGACCTGCACCAGTTTTTGTTGAACCCATGCGCTAAAACTAGTTTCATCATTTTTAGGTGGTTGGCAAAAAGTCAAGAGAACATAATATTTTGTGACAAATGAAAATAATATGAACTTCCAACTTCTGTGTCATAGAGTTTTGTTGGAACCTGGTCAGGTCCATGCATTTATACTCACCGTTGGGGGGCGGGTCTTGTGTGACAATGGCTGAGCTGAGTAGTTGTGACAGAGACCGTGGCCTGCTGTGGCCTAAAATACTGCTATCTAGCGCTTTGCAGAAAAAGTTAGCTGACCTCTGATGGGAGCACAGCCCCAGTCAGTGACAGGAAGGTGGCCTTGTCTGTCTGGAAAGGTCATTTTTTTCCAAGGCCACAGGGCTTCAGGCCAGAGGCAAGATGAGGCTGCAGGGGCCACTGGGGCCCCAGCCCTCGAGGCCTTGGCTGTGCTGGGCATTGGGTCTTCATCCCAACAGCGATGGGAAGCCACGACTGTGCATTAACTGGCACTCTTTCAGGCCAGCCTGGCCAGGTGTTAAAACATCACCTGTTGAACTGATCTAGGAGGAGAAAATCCTTTTTTACACTTAACTTCCTGACAAGAGATGAGTTATTCTCCATTGATGGTGCTGGGAACGACACGGTTCCGAGAGTAATGCTGCAAACCCACAGTGCTGGGTAGGTGTGCTGAGGGGGCTGGCTGGGCTCCCTCCGCCAGTGGATGCTCGTGGACCCCCTGCCTTGGCTCAACACTTTTTGGTTGCAGCCTCCGCCCAGGTGGAAATACACCACCTTCTGACACCTGACATCCCCCACACTGTCGGAGTGAAGGTAACCAATTCCCCTACCTGACAGCACTGCCCCTTCTAAGAACTGTTTTAAAAACTCTACGTATAGATGTGCAGGAGGATCTGAAGGACAGAGAGAAAAGTAACTGCCTGACAGGACTTCACAGACTCTTCAAGCCTTGAAAGTTTGCAGACTCTCACATTGACTTTCTCTCCTTGGGGCAAAGCCAAGGTTTAATAAGAGTTTGCGACTCTTGGGTACCAGTTTTAGGTAGAAGACCATAGGTTGAAGCCTAGATGGCTGAGGCAATAAGATGGAGGTTCTTTAAAGATACAGACACTCTTTTTGGGCAGCCAGGACAAAGCAAGGCCGTGTGTGTGAAGCATGCCGAGCTCACATTTGCTAGGAACAAACTTCGTGGTTTCAGAACTCTGCTTGACTCAGTTTCTCCACGGGGTCTGAAAAATGATAATCTTTGTTGATACCAGGGGCAATGCAGGAGCCTGGTTCAAATGTTTTGTCATAATAAGATGGACAGGAAGTAAGGGGAGCAAAACGCAGATTGTTGGAGCCAGGGATGACATGCGTTGTTCCTAATGTTAAGAAATGCCAAAACACTTCTTCCCCTCATAGTCCTCCCCCCGCCCCCCAGAACTAATTCCTATTGTCTTCAGATGCACTGGGGGAAAGCCTGGCCTGCAGTGATCACGCAACGCTGTGGATGGCTCGTCAAAACACGAGAAATGAACATACACAGAAACAGGCAATTTTCTGTGGAGAGAAGTAGGGACTGAGTGGCCACTCTCCCACGTGGAAAAGCGCCTGCCTCCCTGCACAAGCAGGGTTTTATTCTTGGATACCAGTACAGTTTGCAAATTACAAGTAGTTAGCTTTTGAAAGGTGCTGGCAGATTTCCTACTGGGATCCTAAACCAGAGATTTTGGGATTTTATCATTTAAAAAGACTACAGGACTTAAAGCTTAGTTCTGTTTCCTGCCTGTGACTTCATATTCTAATTAAAGAGCATCCTCCAGCAAGCAGATCTCACAGGGTCTTTCATATTCTGTGTCTTAGGCCTGATTATCTTGGGAGTCCGCCGTTTCTGGTCTGGACTGTACTGCCCCTGTTACTTCCAGTGGGCCTGAGTTGGGCAGAGGAGACAAAGGCAGCAGGGAGACTTGGATTTCTCAAGGACTCAGGCATTGGCAAAGCTGAGGGGGCAGGGGTTGATGTTGATCACCCCGTTATTTCCACGGCCCCTTCATTTCCACAGCCCTGTGAGTCTCATCCCAGAGGTCTTTATGTGATGTCTTAGGTTCAATCTCTATCCTAGAGAATTGTTACCCGTCATTGGCTAATTGATCAAGTATAAAATGCCAGGCACAGAACAGGTAGTGTTCATGCCAGGGGAATAAGTTTTTGTCTCCTTAGTGGCTCCTGGTCCGGAGGTCTCTCACTCAGCCTAAGTCACAGGGGGTCACAGCTTCCTGAGACCAGGCAGGGCAGTCCCCAACACTGGCAAGTGCTTTAGATGAAAGAGAAAAATGGGAAGGAGAGGGGTGCTACGAAGTCTCGTGGGTTTATGAATGTCGCAAGTGCCTTTCCCTGTTGTCCACTGTCTTCCCAGTGTTACTCCTGAGCTCTTTCTGTTTAGTAAACAACTGCATAAAGAGGCGAAATGAATCACTCTGCCATTGATCACTGCTCACGTGGCCTTGGCCTCCCCTTCTTCATACAAGGAGTGCTCTCTCTCCCACTGCTGGTGCAGATGACAAGGCTTTGAGGCCTGGGTTCCAGCAGACACCAGAGGGTGGGCCTCGAGGTGAAAGCCTGGTCTTTTAAGCACACACTCGCCCGTGCCTTTACCTGATAGGAACAGGACTGACTCACTCCCAGGGGTGGTCTCTGCGATGTGAGACTTTCCAAAGAAAGATCTGGAACCCTAAGAAGCAGAGTGGGGTAACTTTGTGACCCTCCTTTTCTGCTCAAGTTCGCTCTTGCTGAATACCGTGCACGTTTTAAATTTGGCCACGACTTTAAAACAGTATTGGAAGGGAATTGCTTCGAAATTCTTCCTATGTGGTTGGTAATTTGTCAGTCACATTATACTCCAGGCTCATTTATTAGCGTGGAAATTCTCTGTGCCCTGGAATTGTTGTGAGGGCGACTAGAAAAGCAGGAGAAGGAGGTCCTGTAAACAGACTCGGAGCAAGGCGTCAGGGGCCAAACCAGTGGCGTGGGGCTCCCCGTGTGCCTGGTACCCACTCTGCTGGTTTCTGTGTAGTAGAGTTTGCTTCTGTTTCTGTATCCTTTTAAAAAAAACAATTTATTGCATTTTTCCATTACTGTTTAGCCCCCACATACCCTCCTTCTTCCTAATCACCACTCTGCTGTCCATGCCCATGAGTCCTTTTCCTTTTTGCCTGATTCCTTCACCCCCTAACCCCCTCTCCCCATAGCTGTCATCCTGCTCTCTATCTATGAGTTTGTCTCTATTTTGCTTGGTAGTTCAGTTTGTTTATTAGATTCTACATATGAATGAAATCAATGGGATGGTAGAACATATTTGCCAGTACATCTGATAAGGGGTTAATATCCAAAGTTTATAAACAACTTAATAAAACTCAACATCAAAAAAACAAAGAATCCGATTAAAAAGGGGCTAAGGGTCTGAACAGACATTTCCCCAAAGAGGACATACAGATGGCCAACAGACATTTGAGAAGATGCTCAATGGCACTAATCATCAGAGAAATGCAGATAAAAAACACATTTAGATATCACCTCACAGCGGTCAGAATGGCTGTCATCTCTGTCTTTCTATGATAATGTGCCCAGGCTCACCCTGTGGAAGTTCATCACAAATTGTGTTAACTGTCCACTGCCATTGTCTACAGACTTGGCAGCTCCATACAACACTCCTCGATATTCCTCCAGTTCTGGGGACCGGAAGTCGGAAACCAGCCTCTCTGAGGGAAATCTGAGTGTCAGTGGGACAGGGCCCTGCAGCAGGCTCTGAGGGGGGAATCTGCTTCCTTTCCTTTCCTGGATTCCAGAGGCTCCGTGCATTCCTTGAGTCAAAAACTGTCCTCACAACTCTTCGACGTCTTTCCATTCACTCGTCCCTTTCTTCCTTCTGTGGAGTCAGATCTCCCTCTGACTCCTTTGCATAAGGACACTTGAGACTCCCTTTAGGCTCTGCCCTGGTAGTCCAGGATAATCTGCCCAATTTGGGATCTTTCATCACATCTGCAGAGGTTATGTTGCCTGGTAATTCATAGTCAAGGTTGCTGGGATTAGGGGACCCTTACTCAGCGACCACGGCACCTTTTCCTTTAACTTGAGTCAAACCGGATGACTGAGAGGAGGATCATGTTTAGTTTGGGGGGAAAATCTCACAAGATCTGAAAGTATTTGCAAACTAAATGGCCAATGTAACTGCCTTAACAGTTAAGGTTTTTGCTTTAGGACATGTAGTTTGGTCAAAGAAAATGCTTCTGCCCTGGCTGGTATGGCTCAGTGGATTGAATGCCTGCCTGCGAACTGAAAGGTCGTCGGCTTGATTCCAGGTCAGGGCACATGACTGGGTTGCAGGCCAGGTTCCCAGTTGGGGGCGTGTGGGAGGCAACCGAGCCATGTGTCTCTCATTCACTGATGTTTCTCTCCCTCTCTTTTTCCCTCCCTCTCTTTCTAAAAAAAAATAAAAATAATAATAAGTAAATAAAATCTTTAAAGAAAACCACAACTCTTGTTCTAAAAAAAAAAGAGAGAAAATGCTTCCTTTAGAATTCTTTAGAAATGTGACCTGCTAGCAAACAAAACATTTGTTTGCTGGAAATATCTTTTATTGGAATAAGAGCTCTTTATTATAAATTCTTATCTGTATTTCATGGATTGTTACCATTGGCCCTGTCGTGATGACTTCCGCTAATTCCCCCCAGTCTGCATGAGAGGTGTTTTCCTTAGAGTTTCCCCATTTCTGGGACTTCCTTTCCCCAATGGGTTCACAAGCCCATTGAGCTGTGTCGCAGTTCTGTTTTGCTCACACAAACTCATACAGGCAACAAGCTTCAGCCGAGGACACAGCCTGCTGGTGTTCGGAATCGTGTTTCATTTCCTCCGTGCCAGAAACAGGGAACATCCTGTGGATCGTGGTTGAAGTCTTGCTGGAGGAGAAGCATGTTTTAAATTGGATAAACATAGCTGTTCAGCATTGATCTCAGCGTCAGGAGATCTGGCTGTACTCCCACCCTCTGAATAACCTGGGGCCAGCCACTTGCCTTCTTTAGCCATTGGATCTTCCCTGTATGGTGAAGGACTTTGCTAGGTTGTCCGTTAGTGCCCTGTTGGGCTTCTTGGAAGTGAAGTCCAGCTGGCAAAGGCCTGCGTGAGGTCTCCTGGGTCATTACTGAGGCTCTCCTCTGGTGCTTCTCTCCTGGAGGTCCCCAGGGTAACACAAATACCATTCAAAGTACAAAGCCAAAAAGAGAAAAGCCAGAATACAAATAGAGAGAGGGAGAGAGAGTTTGGAAGCTGTAGGAAGTCATATCTGTTTGTTCTTTGGCCCGTGTGAAGAAAGGGGCAGGTTATAGTCTGTGAACAAAGTTTGTGCTTCTCAGTGGCCCAGTCAAGCCCTGTGCCCACACAGCCCATCGCACTGCGTGAACACTGAGCCTCTTCACTAATCACATGCCATACCATTTGCGTTCATGGTGTGAGCCAGGGATTGCTTTGATCCTTAGGCTCTATTAACAGAAGTTTTCGGTTCATAGCAAAATTGAAAGGAAGGTGCCGAAATTTCCTACCTACACCCTCCCTGACCACAACATCCTAGACCAGAGTGGTGCATCTGGTACGACTGACAAACCTACGGTGACACATCATTGTGGTCCAAAGTACGTAGTTTACAGTAGGGTTCACTCTCGGTATTGTACATCCTACGGGTTTGTAGAAATGTATGATGAGGGGTATCCATGATCACGGTTGGTACTGTAGTATTTTTTGCTGCCTTAAAAGTTCCCTGTGCTCTGTGTCTATTCATCCCTCCTCTCCATCTGCCAATTTCCTGGGAACCATCGATCTTTTTACCGACTCTGTAGTTTTGCCTTTTCCTGAATGTCTGTATCATTGAAATCACTCATGATGTAGCCTTTCACATTGGCTTTTTTAACTTGGTAATATGCATTCAAGGTTTCTTCATGTCTTTCCCCTGGCTCTTTTTCTTTTTCTTTAGCTCATTTCTTTTGGTGTTGAATGTGCCACTGTTTATTGATCTATTTACCTATTGAAGGACATTTTGGTTGCTTCCAAGTTTGGGATTTATGACTAGAGCTGCCAGAAATATCTGTTTTTGTGTAGACATCAGTTTTCATTTTTTTTGGATAAATACCAAGGAGTCCAGTGGCTGGGTTGAGTATGTTCGATTTTTTTTAAGAAGCTGTCAAACTGTCTTTCCAACTGTCCTACTTGGTATTCCTACCAGCAGCGACTGAGAGTTCCTGTTGCTCCACACCCTCCCCAGCATGTAGCGCTGACCGTGTTTTGGATTTTGGCCATTCTGGTAGGTACGGAGTGGTGTCTCAGTATGTTTTCCTTTGGGGTTTTCCTGATCACCTGTGCTGTGGGCATCTTTTCCTGTGCTTATTTGCCATCTACATTTCTTCTTTGGTGAGGCATCTGTTAATGTCTTGGCCCATTTTTTAATTGGATTGTTTTTCTCCTCCTTGTTGAGTTTTAAGAGTTCTTTGTATATTTTGGATAACAATCCTGTATTACATGTCTCTTTAGCAAATATTACCTCCCAGTCTGTGGTTTTCTTATCTTCTCATTCTCTCGACAATGTGTTTCACAGAGCTGACATTTTTATTTTGAGTGACGTCCAGCTTCTCAATGATTTCGTTTATGGATTGTGCTCTTGGGATTATATTTTAAAAATCATTTTCATACCCAAGGTCATCTAGATTTTCTCCATGTTACCTTCCAGGAGTTTCACAGTTTTGTGTTTTTGTTTTTGTTGATTTGTAGTGCAAAGCAGCTTCGCTATTTCTTTTGTGTCCTTGTCATCGCTCATTGTGAGTTTATCCACTTATATGACATTTTGCTTATGAAAGCAGTTCCCTTTCTTAGGTTATTTTTGGCAGCAGGTGTTAAGATTGTGGCAGTTTAGTGACCTGGTAATGTTCACGGGGCGTGGGGTGGCATGAGTATAGCCTGGGGTAAGAGGGTCTTGGGCTGGAATATAAATGCAATTTTGCTTTGAAATCATCACTTTATTTTTCTGAACCAAATAGTACAAAATAAATTGCTTAGAACATGATAATTAAAAAGTTGCTTTTTCTATAAGAGATAACTATTCTCTCATTTCTCTTTTGGCTTTCTTCTTATGATTATGAATACCTCCCCTTTTTAAAAGAATGTCATGATGAATTAATTTAACCTTTCTCCATATTTGGACATCTTATGTTATTTTTCTGCCCGAAGTGAACTGAGCAGAAAGGAGACTGAGGAGTAGATGGGAGAACCTCAGGCGGCATTAAAAGACCCGCTCAGAGGCCTGGCTCTCCGTTCACTAGTTAACTCACACGGGAAAAGTTACTCACCAACCTGGGCCCCATTCCCTTGTCTGAAACGCGGGTGGTCGCCCTCGATGAGCTCTGAGGTTCCTATGAAAATAACACTGAACGCGAAGTAGGTCACTTCTTATAGTAGATTTTCCCACTTGAAGTTGACCCTTGAAAGACTTTTCAAATCTACGTGTCTTAAAAGGGAGACCAAGACTACAGAGGAGGAAATGATGAGTCTACTGTTTTCCATGTCTTAATTTTTAAAATTCAAGTTCTGCTAAAATGGGTCACAATTTCCACTAATCATGAAAAGGGCCCTGGGCCTCTCTTGATCTCTGTCATTGAGTAATAATCTTCCACTTCATTCCACCTGGAATTACAGGAGTTTTCTATGTTCATAACCTTTTTGGTGGTTTGGTAAAAGAGTGTCAACGCTGTCAGTGCTGATTTCCAGGAAACATGGATGTTAACCTTTTATCCTTCGTGTTGCGGTGTTTTACCTGCTCTGACAGAAACTGTAAGAGTTCTCTCCCACACCTTGAACTCGGGTGGGAAAAGTGATGCTAACAGTGACGATCTTTCCTGTAATAAAAGAAAAGGAAGAAGTTGACATTTGCATGCTTTGGTGCAGCTTTCTCTTCCTGCCCATTCGCTGACAGGTGCAGTCCCACTGCCCATGATTCATCGTCTACCTGCTGCTCTGACTCCGCATCATGTCCAACAGACATCTGTTTAGAAGAACAGAAGTACAGGAATGTGCCACTCTGAGCTCATGGCTTCTGCTCCAAAAGTTTAGGCTGCTAGAGGATGGCTCGACCATTAAAAAAGACTGGTAAATAGCAGGTGGGATTCTACAATGTTGGAAGTATTATATAATTATTGTTTTAAAAAATAGATTTTATTTGTTTATTTTTAGGGCGATGGGAAGAGAGGAAGAGAGGGTGAGATACATCGATGTGAGAGAAAAACATCGTACGTGCCCCCACAGGGAACTGAACCCACAACCCAGGCACGTGCCCTGACTGAGAATCCGACCAGTGACCTTTGGCTTTGCAGGATGATGTCTAGGCAACTGAGCCACACTGGTCAGGGCTGAAGTATCACATAATTCTCGCTGAGATGGTGTGTGTGTAATGGAGTTAGAAGTCAGTAGAAGTTACCCAGCTAACCAAGCCAGCAGCCCCAGAGTGACTCAGTTTTCTCTGAATCCTTTTATCAGTGAAGACGGCAATGGAAAGGAAAAACGGTGGTGAAGTGAGACAGAGGAAAAGGCCAGAGAGGCTTGGGCAGGGCATTAGGAACTAACAGGAGGAAGACCTGGTTCTTGCATCTGGCTGTGGGGAAAGGTCTTGTGAGAGTTATTTCCTGAAAAACAGGAGCAATGATAAAACTAAGTGAAGAAGATAATAGTAGGCAGAAAACTGTACTTGAACAACAATTAAAAAGAAAAAAGAAGATAATAATGAAGAAGTCTGCTTTGCCTGAGCTCAAATCTGTGCATAGATGTTTTATTTATTTTATATTTTGGTCTTTTATTTTGGGATAATTTTGGACTTATGGAAAATTACGGACATAGCGACCTAACTTGCTGGAATGTGGCCAGCTCACCCAACTGTGGTATATCGATCAAGACTGAGAAGGTCCCATCAGCTCAGTCTGGTAGATTAAACTCCAGACCTGGTGGGATTTCACTGGTTTTCCTCACGTGTCTTTCTGACTGAGCTCCCCTCTAGGCGACCACAGTGCATTTAGTTACCCTGTCTTCTTAGGTTCCTCTGGTCTGTGATAGATTCAGTTTTTCCTTCTTTTTTGTGACCTTGTCAACTTTGAGGAGTCAAAGCTTTTCAATTGTTTATCTTCGGAATTTAATCAGTTTGTTTTAAAAAGTATGTTTTAAAAAGAGTGGTGGCCCAGTGAGTCCCTGGTAGGGGGTGCAGTCCACCACCACAGACCTGCTGGGATGTTGATCATCAGGCCGACATTGTCCCAAGACAATCATGGCGGGACGTGCCTAGAAGACCGCTGGCTTCAAGGAACAATGTCTTGCAAATCACTTTATTTGATCGAGGTTGTGGGTTACTGGAGTAGAGCTGGAGCAGGGCTCTTTCTCCTCCACTTAGAGTTTCAGGGACGACCAACAAAGGTGTGTCAGTTTCTTGAAACCCTGAGCTCCCAGGAAGGAAAGAAAGCCTTTGCCTTTGCTCCCAGGGTAAGCGGGCATGCGGAAGGTTCCGTGTAAATCTTAACAAAGCTGGGTTGTTTGGAGGAGGTTTTGTTTTGTTAACATTTAACCCACCTGCCATTTAAAGTGTACAGTGTAATGTTTTGAGTACTCACAGGGCTATGCAATCACCAGAACCATCTTACTTTAGAACATTTCATCCTCCTCCCCTCAAAGAAACCCTGTGCTTTGGTTGGCACTTCCCGTTTCTTCCCCTCATCCAGCCCCTGGCTGCCACTCAGCCACCTCGGTTCTCTCGGATTTCCCTATTTTGGACATTTATATAAGTGGAACTGGACATCATATCTGGCTTCTTTCACTTAACATAACGTTTTTGAGGTTCATCTACCTCGTAGCATGTATCAGTAGTTCCTTTGTAAGTTTTGGTGGATAAATAGTCCACTGTATGGATACAGCACATTGGATTTTCAGTGGCTGGCTCCATGAAAAGGGGAGGAGAAAGCTGGCAGAACTGTCACCTGGATGAGGGTGTGGCCTGGGTGAAAAAGGAGGGAAAGGACAGCTATTTCCTTGAAGGGACTGGCGATGCAGAGAGCGGACACTTCTTGAAAGCAGGAACAATTGTTCCTATATATCACGGGCCCCGTGTCTGTGTGTCCCTGCCTGGGGCCCAGCCCCGCAGCCGCTCTGTGCAGCTGGGACACTGAGATCCCCACCTGCTGAGACAGCGTCGCTCCATTGTAAGGGCCTGTCCTCAACCTTGGAAATGGAGAAACATTACCTCACTTTTCCCCAAATTATGTTTTGATGTTCCAGAAGATAACACTAGGTGATGTGTTAAAAAAAAAAAAAACCAAGGAGGAATTCTGTGATTAAATACTTTTGGGAAATGCCTTATGTTCCCTGGAGATTTGAAATGAATCCGAGGATACGAATGCCTCTACAAAAACATCAGTTCAGTGTCTGGTTAGTTTTCCTTAGCCCAGGGCCACCCGCAGTCACCCTTCATCATCTCCAGGGACAGTGTGGTCCACAGGAAATGGTGGACAGTGCTTCTTCTGGGCAGTGCACTAGGACTCTGTCCGCTTGCCACTGAGCCAGGCTGATGACACAGCTCTGATGGTGAGCTTTCTGTCCTGATCACTGGGCCAAGGCCATCTCTCAGGTCACAGTCCTGGAGACTGTTCCTGTCTTGTTCTCCATGTCATTCTGCCTTCATCCATGCACTCCGGGGACCCAACCCTGTCCTGGAAACTCAACCTGGGGCTGGGGCTCTGTTAGCTGTTGTTGGCTTTCCCCATTGTTCTCTGCATCCTTACCCACTTTACTGGGAAGGGCCCTCCACAGACTACTTGACATCCCTTGGGAAACTCCAGTTTCCTTCATGCCGAGTGTCCTGACAGCACGTCCTTCTGCCCGGACTTCTGAACTTACACAACTTCAAATTGCTGTGGTTTCCAACCACTCCACCCAAGTTCCCGGGTCCACACCCCCTTGTTCTGACATAGTTTATTAATCCCAAGGTACCATGTTTGAGACATGGCAGGGCCCTCCTGGAGTGTCTTGCATAAGATAGCCGCTGGAGATTTGTTGCTGACATTGACATTGCACCAGGGCAGCATCAGTGTGCCCATCCTCCTCCGGGTTCAATTCTGTGCTGTGTTATTGCTGAAGACCCGTGCACTTTAGAACCAGGCAGACTCAGGTTTTGATCTTGGCCGTGGCACTTAGTAATCATGTGACCTTGGACTGGATACAAATTTCTCTGAGTTTCACTTTTCTCATCTGTAGAATGAGGACTCACAAGCCTATCTCATATGGTTGTTGTAAGGATTGGTTTAGAATTTGTTTATATACCATCACTATCAACAAGAATCCTATGATTTGGGTATGAGCAGTTCTCAAATATTATTCTGAGAGACCCTGGAGTAAACAATAGATATGAAATTCCTCAATAAAGACATTTTGTATGTTATGACTTAATATTTGAAAATCACTTAAACAAGCCTGGAATGCATGTAAGAGCTCTGTAAGTGTTAAAAAAAGAAGGGACATTTATCTTTCTTCTTCTAGATTGTAAGGACTTCTGACCCACTGGCTTAGAGAAAAAATTGTAAAATCACTTCTATGGGGCTGCTGGTCACACCAGGACTTGGAGGTGACACCCTGCTTTGAGTGGATTCCACCCCAAGATCACTGGACCACAGAAGACAAGGAGAACTCCCAACAGCATGGAAGATCTGGGGAGTGGGCTAGCTGAGAGGTAAAGTTCATGTGTTTTTAAAGAAATGCTAAGTAGGTATCCAGCACACTTCTGCTTCCCATTCCATGTAGCAGTCCCCCAGGTACCCCTGCCCTTCTCTCAGGACGTGCCCCTTGCCCTCTCACCTCCACTCAGCTTCAACCCCAGGGGCACAGCCTTTCCCCCTTAACCTGCCTCTGGTTATCCATGTCCTGTCCCTTAGACCCACACGACACCAAGGAGGGACAACCCCCAATACCTAAGGACAAGTGGGATCTCACCGCGTGAACATGGATTTCACAGTGGCCTCCAGAGAGGAAGACGAGAGCCTGGTCAGCAGTCTCTCTCTCTCACCCTGGGGGAGCCGCACCTGGGGGCAGGGGCATTTGTCTGAGTTGGTAGAACTTTTGAGGTGGATTGTTTCTCCCCGGAAGGAAACTGAGCATGGGAGCTGCTAAACAAAGAGCCTCTGCCCTGCCTTTGGGGGGCTTGCTGGACCACAGAGCCAGCCTTCTGTACAGCGGTCTCTTGGCAGATGCAGCATTTCAGTGAGAAGCTGCGATCCTGCAGCTGGGCCCGGGACAGAGGTGGCTGGTAGACCTTGAGCTGTGCAGCCAGCTGGCAAATCATCAGTTTTGAGCCATTTACAAGTGTCCATAACGTGGTCTTTTTTTTTTCTTTTAAGCTTTATTGGGGTGGCATTGGTTAATAAAATTATATAGGTTTCAGGTGTAAAACTCTATAATACATCATGTGTATATTGTATTGTGTGCTCACCAGCTCGAGTCAAGTCTCCTTCCGTCACCAGGCATGCCCTCTTTACCCTCTCCTACCTTCTCCACCTTAATTTACCTTTTGAAAAAATAAGCAGGAAATCTTCCATACTGGGTGCTATACAGTCTGCACATCTACTCTGTGCTATTCAGCTTAGGCATCTGGCCAGGAAAATTACTCCTATCTAATGTGTCCACACGTTCCTGGTTTTATGGCTGAGAAGCTTGGGTACATGGAATCAGGAAAATACTGATTTAAGTCAGAAAAGAGCAGGTGTGTATCTTGGAGTTGCTGGTGCAGATGGTCTGGGAAAAATATTATCTTGACTCTGCAATTAACTAGTGTTAAGACTTTTACGAAACTATTCAGCGTGAGGTTGACTTGTTTGTTGAGTCGAGGGAGTGAATTCCAAAGTTGCTCACGACACTGAAGTCTTAGCATGGATTTGAACACTCAACCTTCTCCCTTCCAAACCAATTTGCACTGACAGAAATAGATGACAGGAGTAAAATGGATCCATATCCTTCACATTTCTCAACAATCTGGGTTTTCCTTTTCGGGAATGGACAGAAAGCACCAGAGTTGGTTGGCTCTGGGCCCAGCCCCAGGAAACTACCTGCTCATCCGGGCAGAGTGGGGGCTGCCGGGGGTAAAGGGCCTGGGAACAGTGCATCAGTTTGGTTTTCTAAGGAGAGGGAATTAAGTAACTCTCAGCACAGCATAGTTATCTGAAAGAGGATAAAAAAAAGACAGAGAGCAGTGCCAAAGCTGGGAAATTACCATCTCGAGTGACATGAATCCTGGAATTCTGCCCAAAGGAAACAACCGCGCACAGTTTGGAGCCCACTTTGTGTTACCGAAAAGACTCTGGGTGGCTGAAAGTCCTTTTTGCGTGGTGGACTTGGGGAAAGGAATTTAGAGGAATACACACTTTTTTTTTTTTCCAGAGTAAACTCAAGGATTTGCAGAAATACTCCAAGGCTGTTATATTATCAATGAAGCCTCTAATGAAAATTGTGACCTGCCTTCTCAGAAAAATGAATGCTCCTACACACATAGACCCAACATATTTTTTTAAAGACTTAACTCTTCTGAGCAGTTTTAGATTCACAGCAGACTGAGGGAAAAATGCATAGATTCCCCTGTACACCCTGCCCCCACAGGCATAGCTTCCCCCACCGTCAGCATCCTGCATCACAGCGGTCCATTTGTTAACAATCAATGAACCTACATTGACACGATATTATCACCTGAAGTTCATAGGTTACATAAGGATTCCCTCTTGGTGTTGTACATTCTGTGAGTTTTGGCAAGTGTATAATGACATGTATCTGCCATTGTAGTATCATACTGAATATTTTCACTGCCCTACAGTCCTCTGTGTTCCGCCTATTCATTCCTCACACCCTGGCAACCATGATCTTTTTATTGTGCCCATAGTTTTGCCTTTTCCAGAATGTCATGCAGTTGGAATTGTACAGTAGGTAGACTTTTCAGATTGGCTTCTTTCATTTAGTAATATGCATTTAAAGTTCCTCCATATCTTTTCATGGCCTGATAGCTTATTTCTTTTTAGTGCTGAATATTATTTCATCACCCGGCTATGCAACAGTTTATTTATCCATTCACTTACTGAAGGATATCTTGGTTACTTTCAAGTTTTGAAATTAAGAGTAAAGATGCTATGAACAGTTATGTGCAGGTTTCCTTTGTATGGACTGAAACTTTCAACTCATTTGGGGAGATACCAAGGAGTACAATTGCTGGATCTTAGTATAAAAGTATATCTAGTTTTGTAAGAAACTGCTGAACTGCACCATCTTGCATCCCCACCAGCAATGAACAAGGGTTCCTGGTGCTCTACCTCCTCTTCAGCATTACAGTGGGAAACTTCTGCGGTGCGGAAGACAATGTTGAGAGAATGGGAAGACAAGACATAGGCTGGGAGGGAGTATGTGCAAAAGATACATGTGATAAATAACTGTTAACCAAAATATACAAATACCTCTTAATATTCAACAATAAGAAAACAAAAAATATTAAAAATTGGCCAAAGATCTTTCTTAACAGACAGCTCACTAGAAAAGAAATAGCCAACAAATTAACCTACAAAAAGATGCTCCACATTACATGTCATCGGGGAAATCCCAAATCTTTTACAGGGAAGGAGACTTAATGGCAATGAAATCTTATTTGTAGACTATTTCTTTCATGGACTATGCTTTTGGGATTGTATCTAGATGTCATTACTATACCCAAGTTCATTTAAATTTTCTCCCATTTTATCTTCTAGGAGCTTTATAGATGCAAAAGCATTTTATATTTGGGTCTCCAATCCATTTTGAATTAACTTTTGTGAGGGTTTAAGGTCCACACCTAGGTTTGTGTGTGTGTTGTTTTGTACATGAATGTCCAAATTTTTGAGCACTGTTTGTTGAAAAGACTGTCTTGCTCCATTGCATTACTTTAGCTCCTCTGGCAAAGATCAATAGACTACACATATGTGGGTTTGTTTCTAGTCTCTTTATGCTGTTCTATTGATCTGTTTGTCTATTCTTTCACCAATACGACACTGTCTTGATTACTGTAGTTTTGTTTTAAGTCTTGAAGTTGGGTAGTATCAGTCCTCTGACTTTGTTCTTCTCCTTCAAAATTGTGTTGGCTGCACCCAATATTTATGTACCATTCCTGGGATTTAATAAGTATCCTAAAGTGCACCCATGGGTCTTAGGTATTCACACATTAAAATAAATAATCCTTCAGTTTAGAAGTATTATAGCAAACTTCAGTAAGTGATAAAAGTAATAAAGCAAGAATAGTGAGGAAAGGTTTCACGGAAGACAGGATTACTTCTAGCAATCCCATGGAAGTCTGGGGAAGGTTATAGAGGAATCAAGGTTGCTAAGATGGAAATCAAAGCAGAATAGTTGAAGAACTTTGGATTTTGGAATAAGGTAGATCAGGATTGAAATTCCAATTCTATTACAATGTAGCCATGTGAATTCTGACAAGGGTGACTTAGCATGATGCTTGACAGTAAGGTGTGCACTGATAACCTGCATCTTTCTCCTTCTCTCTCTAAGAGAGGCACAGAAAAATATACCCAAAGAATGATGAATATACATGTTATTGTAACAATTAAATATATTAATAAAAGTGAAATGTTACTTAGAGAATACATTAATTAACAACCATTAGTATGACAAAAGAGACCAACTTCATTTCAATGGAAAATATATCTTAAGAAGAAGTGGTGGATCTATGAAGGACTTAATGCCTAAGTGTAAAATTAGAGAGCTATTTTAATTTTCATTTTTCCCTTTCTCTAAACTTTCAAACTCAGTATTGCTTCCAATCCTTCCCCTCAAACTATTCACCTCATTCTCTTTGTGTAACCCCTTCATCATCAGTTTTTGTTCACATTTCCTTCTCCTCTTAAGGTCAAGCTTCTATAACATAATCTTTCTTGTTTTTTTTTTCTTCAAAAACAGCCCCCTAGGGAAGGTGAACTAGTCCACAATCCTCTTTTTCTGTCCTTGAGAACCACCTGACCGGACAGTGGAGAACATGTTTCTCTGCGTCATTATCATGATCTTCAGATCCGTGAGGTGAGAAGGCTGCCTCAGCTCACCACCTTATTAACGCAGACATGATCCTGAGCCCCGAGGCCATGGCAGCTGCGGTGGGAGGGAGGGGAATGAGTTGGAAGCCAAGTGTGAGGTGTGTAAAAGAATTTGTGACCAACAGATGTGGGAAATGAGGGCTGAGTCTTAGAAGGTGACTTCAGTTGGTTCAGTCATCTAGCACACACCTCGAATCTCTACCTTCTGTGAGGTGTTGTACAGATGAAGGCAGAACAATACAAGTACTTACATGGAGCAAAAAAGCAAAGTCTCATAGAAATTCAATCTTAAAACTATTTAATCCAATTATGAAAATTGCATTGGAAAAGGAACCTTTGGATCACGTCTTGAGTGATCAATAGGACATGAACATCTTACAACAGTGATGGACCATGCAGGGGTGGGGGAATAGGAGGAATGAGCCCAGGAATGAGGGAAGATATAGTGGGAAAAGTCCCTTGAATCGGTATGTCCATGTTGCTGAGTGAGAGTCAAGATAAGAAGGGTTCTTAGGTTTCTTAATACTTCCTGGGTCATAGCATTGTACATCAAGAGGTGTGGGCAGAGCTCCAGCAAGTGAGGACCCTCCTACCTTCTAAGAATCTCCCCTAGCCTGTAGATCTGTATGGTGAATCTTGTTCACCTTAGTTATACACACCTTCAGAGCCAGGAGTGGGGAAGGGGGGCCTGAATGCTTGGCTCCAAGAAGGGTGGAGCAGTCCTCAGAGACAGAAACATAGTCCCTCTTTCCTCCACTCTTGTCTCTCTTTAAAATCTGAGGCTGACAGGTGTTTTGCTCTCATTTTTCTAAGCAATGTTTCCCTTTCTTCCTCATCTCCAAATCCTCATGTTGACTCATACCACCTTTTCCTCTTTCATTTTGACCACAGCCCCGGGGCTGGTTCTAAGATGCTCCTCTGAAATCCCTGTTTGAGTTTGTGAGCCCCATCCTCCCAGCCTTAGTAAGAGAAGGGGACTGGATGGTGCATGTCGGATCGTGCTTAGCTGCCTCGTCACTTCTGCAAACTAGATTCAGTTCAAGTGCTAAAGTATCGATCGTGACAGGGTGCTGACAGATAACTTTCTCCTCTAAAAGTCAAGTCTCTTCCTGAAATACAGGAAATGGTTAAGTAGGTCACAAGAAAGGCAAGACCAAGAAGATCAGCAGTGTTTAAACTGCAGGAGTAGTTGACGCCAAGGAGGAAGCTGGCAGAGGACTCCTTGTCAGGCCTGCTGGCAGAATGGCACACGTGCTGGGGAAAATTCTGTTGGATGGTGTCACTCACACTGTGGGTGGATTGCAAACTTGTTTGGAATGACAGGACAAAAGTGGGGTGTGATTTGCTTTTTTTTACACAAGAAATTTTTACAGGTGCCGGAAGGTGGTCTTCTACATATAGGAAATTTCAAAGTTTTTTTTTGCACCAACATTGAGAGTGTTTTATTTATTTTACCCCCCCCCCACACACACACTTCTGAGTACATATTTTCACTCTGAGCCAAGGAAACACTAACTCTTGTTAATGGCTCAGATGAGTTTTGAAATACTAGTGAGAGAAAAGTGGACAATGTCATTTCTCCTTTTGTACAAAATATCACCTGTTAGATTTACATATCCCCCATGTTATTTTTAATATTTTCATGCATCACTAAATTTTCTAAGGACAGAGAGTCGTTCCAAAATATCTTTGTTTCCCTGACAGTGCCCATCAGAGTGGACTTTCAATAGGTCATTGGTTTCCTGCGTAATAAATCTCCTTGAACAACTTTAAACCTGAAACACAGAATTTAGAACCTTATTTTCCTCTTTCTCTTTATTTTCTTCTCTTCTCTTCCTTTTACCTTCTATCCTTCCCCCCCTTCCCCTTGTGTCCCGCTCAACTTCTGGGTTCAAATCTCACTTCTGTCACTACCTGTGACTCGGGGCAAGTTACTTCATATTTCTCTGTTGCAGTTTCCTTACTTGTTAAATAGAAATGACACTAGCATGTTATAAAGTATCTATCTTATAATGTTATTGTAATGATCAAATAAGTTAATATACATGAAGTACTTATAAAAGTGCCTGCTAATAAGTTGTTATGTAAGTGCTTGCTGTTAGTGCTTTTTTTAAAATTGATTTATCTTTCTAACTAAATTCACATGTTTTATCTTTCCAACACAATTATGAGCCCCTCAACCACCAAGATGGTTTCTTGTGTCGACCTCATTACTTAGTGTGGTGCAGGGTGTCCAGCCTTTTGGCGTCTCTGGGCCACACTGGAAGAAGAGTTGTCTTGGGCTACACATTAGATACGTTGTGACATGTAATTGCAAAAAATCTCATAATGTTTTAGTAAATTCACGATTTCGTTTTGGATCGCATTCACAGCCAGCCTGGGCTGCATGAGGCCTGCAGGCTGCAGGTTGGATGCCCCTGCACTACGACAGAAACAGTATCAACCACAGTAGCTTGCACTTCATTCTTCTTTACATGGGACAAAGTACTTTCACTGCGATCGCCACCCCAGTCCACTCAGTGACAC
Organism: Tonatia bakeri; assembly: GCA_004024845.1. Lineage (NCBI taxonomy): Eukaryota > Metazoa > Chordata > Mammalia > Chiroptera > Phyllostomidae > Tonatia > Tonatia bakeri. The sequence continues at coordinate 51,001 of PVIA01001550.1, read as the reverse complement.
TTGGATATGCATTTATTTGCACTTTGGGTGCAGAACTGAGGCTATAATGTGGTGGCTTGGTCAGGGCCACATGGCTAGTGTGTGACACAGGTGATGCTAGCACTAGTCCTTCTGAGGTCTGGTCCAGCGCTATTTTCCCTAGCCAGCTGGACAACATGGCATATGTTCAACAAACACTTGTGTCTGTTTATATGTGCATCTCTAAAATGTTTCTTTGTTTCCCATTCTATAGAGGTATTTGGCCATTTTATAAATCAGTGTTGATTTCTCACTTATATATTTTGGCATAATTAAAATTCCTAGAAGATGAGGTTTTTCAATTTTTCTAAAAAGTTTTCTTGTTAAAGTACAAAGTTCAGTCTCCTCCTCCCTTCTGCTCCTCCTTCAATGAAAGCTGTCACTAGCTTCAGTTTTCCAGGTGCTCAACATCATTCTCTACATTCCTGTAATTATTCTCTTACTTATCATGACATTCAACATGAGCCAGGTGTCCTTGGAGTCGGAAGGATGAAGAGTATCATGTCTGAGTTACTTTCTTAGTCGCCTTCATTTGAAAACAAATACATTCCCTTTTGCAGTGGCTAAACTATGTGTCTAAGCCATCAACATATTCTGAACTACCAAAAGTTGTGTGGAAGAATCAGCTATTACGTTTTCTATTAGAGGCAGAGATGGGAAGTAAATAGTGACATTTTTGTCAATAAGTACAAGGGCCAGCACATTTTGTAAAGTTGAGTAAGCACATTCTACCTTTGAATATCGTTCTTTGGCACAGAAAAAGAAAAGGGAAATAAAAGGAAGTAGAAAGAGTGGTAAAAATACATCTACTTTATTTGATATAAGGAAAAGAATGGGGTGGGCGAGAAAGAAAGAAAAGGAGAGAAAACAGGAAGAGGAAAAAGGAGAGAGAAAATAAGCTTAAATCCCAAGAGACAGCTGAAGCAATATTAAAATAAGATAAGTAAAAGAAAGAGACTTAAATGAAGATGTTTGCTGGGGTCAGTGGTGCTTTGAGTTGCCTGTTCTTGTAATAGTCATATTTTTAGAAGTGATTAGGAATCCCTATTAATTAGTAACACCCTAAATAGTTTCAGGGTGGAGAAGTCTCCAGTGACTTTCATGGTGAGATACACAATTTCGTAAAATTATATTACAGCTTTTTTTTAACATTTTACTCCCCCAGTGGTCCTGTTCACCCTTTAGCTTGGGTAAAAATCATCTAATTCCATTGGCTAATATGTAGGAGAAAATTTCCTAGAAAACTTAGCCTGTATGATGCAGAAGTTTGAGACTGACAATTTTAACTTGTCTTCCACTGAAGGAACACAGCAGCAGCACTCAGCAATTCTGAGTGGAAACATTGCAGAAGATGCTTAACTCAATCATCATGCAGGGTGTATCCTTTGAGGTGAGCTTTGTAATGATTTTTGGGTTTGTTCTGAAGCATTTGTACTGACTGTCAATCCAGCACAGACCACAGTTTGTTCTGACTCACTTGCCATCACTCACTTGACACCCTTGCCTAGGAGGGGCTTGGATTAAGGTCTGCAAGACAGAGGCAAACCGATGAATCCTTTTGGTTATGAGCCCAAAGCTACCGTATCACCCCACGTAGTTGTAGTAGCTATTGAAACAATGATTTATTTACTTTTCCTGAACTGATATGTAGACCAAGCAGGTGGGCAGCTCCTGGCTTCTGCTGGAGGGCATGGAGCAACATTCCAGTTGCTTATCTGGTTCTACCATTGGGATTGCTCCCCCTGGGCACCTGGGAGCTCTGAAGAAATGTGCCTTAAATGGTCATGTATGTAGTTGGAAGTGTCAAGGTACCTTGCCTAACTTCAGCAGAAGAAGAATGATCAGTATGGTGTGATGTAACACATTCGAGAAAAATAACAATATTCAAAATGGAAGCCTGCTTAGGGTCAGACCATGGTGAGACGAAAGGAAGTGTTATAAGCCTACTGTTTAACCTGCCGTATAAGCTGGTTAAAATCATAAGGCTATACAGAATGGGTAGGAACAGAGAGTAGAATTTCTCTTTCTCTGGGAGATAGAGAAATTGGGGAGAGGGAAGTCAAATGGTACAAACCTGCAGTTTGAAGGTGAATGGCCATTTCTTCTTATTTAGTGGAAATAAAACTGCTAATTAATAAGATCGATAAAAGAACTTCCTTATATCATTGAACAGTATATTACTTCCCAAAGGGTTGTTAGAGAGCAGGTATTTGCCCATTGCTTCTTTTCTGGTGGAGATGCTGAGACCCAGAGAACTCAATGGCTGGCCCAGGCACACAGCAAGCTACTGGTGTGGTTAAGTGGTCATTGTTTAGCTCTCATTCTCAAAGTAGCCCATTTTTCTAACATTGTTTTATGGACACATTTTTCTAACTTAACAAAGCAACTTCACAATTGAAGTTTGAGAAAGCTACTAGCCCATTAAGCTACTTCAGATAAGGTTTACCTATCTTATCCTGCAAATTCTAACACAACATATAATGTAGTATTGAGGTTCTCCTAGGGCTATCAATAAAGTTAGGAGGACAGTGAAAATTTTTCAAGGCTTACTGTGGTATTTTCATGAAAGTCTGGTATGACCTATTCCAAGAAATAAGATCATTCTTTTTCTGTCAGAGGCAATTTTTACTAGAAAACACTAAAAGTATGAATATAAGTAGCTTTTAAAAATTGTGTTTCTAAATTCATTACTGCCTATACTAAGAAATGGGGTTCTTTTTATATGTAGTTTCAAAAAGAGTTTATTTTTTCTGATTATAAAAACAAGATGTATTGTTGTAAAAAAATTGATAAATACAGAAACAATATGAAAATAAGGGGGGAGAGCCTCCTACTACTGGAGATAATTTCTGTTCCACTCCAGGGAATTTCCTTCCAGTCTTTTTTTTTTTTACATGCATGAGTGTAAATACACACAATTTCCCGTAGTTAGTTAACATGTTATTTACAATTTTGAGGCCTATTATTCTCATTATCATTATGTTACTAGCAATTTTCCCTTTCATAACATGCTTCAGAATTATTTAAATGGCAACACATTATTCAATCTTACCGATAGCTTATAATTATTTTAATCACGTTCTATTATTAACCATTTGAGTATTTTCATTCTCTTTCTTTCTAAGTAGTGCTGCAAAGAACAGTTTTGTGTGTAATTTTTGCCAACATTTCTGACTAGATTCTTAGTAGACATGGATGGGCTTAAGTAAGTGATTGGTCTCAGTCTTTCCTAGAGTAACTCTAGAAATGTATAATAAATGGACAGCTGACCCCTTCTTTCCGGAAGCATAGTAAACTTATGTAATATTGGAGTATTTAAACACCACCTGTTGGAACTTGGAACATGGGCTTTGTGCTGATGCCAGTCATGAGGACCTCATGGAAACTGTGAGCTCTTATGTAAAGAACACGGCTTGCTCTGGTGGAACGTGTGGCCTCAGTCCCTGACAGAGCAGCACTCCCTCGCAAGTTATTTTCTGCCTTGTCAGATTGTTACAGATGATGTCTTCACGTCAGCTTTGAGGAAGCACGCAGGGGAATTTTCAATTTATAATAGAGAGCTAGCAAGATTTCATCACCAGAGCAATAACTGAGCTACATATTTAAAACCTTTGATTAGTTAAATAAATATATTCAGTACCCAGAGGCTCCTTTGGAAAGTACGGGAGTGCTAGGGCCTGCCCTCCACCTTTCCACTGGTTCTCTTCTTCCGGTTCTTCGATTTCCCTGGCAAATATTTACTTTACGAGTTCAGGGTGTGGCATGCACATTTCAAAGAGCATGCTCTCTTTGTGCCAGAAATAGAAAATTAAAAGTTCCCCTCCGTTAATGAGATAGAAGCTCAGCCATATCCCAGTAGCTGATAACGCTCAGGCGTTCACCACAGCTTAGACTCATAACTAATGAAGAAGAGGATGTAGCTGGTTCCATAAAACCCTAAGTAAGTGTGTCAACTTCCGGATGCTGGGAAATGTACAGGGAATTGAGGCTTACCCAGTTGGAGGATTCTGATAAGCCACTTTGCAATCTCAGGACAATTAAATTTGTGAACATTTTTGACCCTACATTTCCATTTCTTGGATGTATGTGTGCATTTTGTGTGTGTGTGTGTGTGCATGTATGTGTGTGAATGCATATGTATATTTTATATTCCAAGACTAAGCAGAGGTGATTTTGACAGCAGGAAAGAAATGTCCCTGGCAATTCCATGAACCAGAATTGCACTGGGAATTCTGTCAGAAAGATTCATTCCATCCCATGGCAGCACAGTGGAGGACAATAATTTTCTAGGTGTCTGCAAAGAACATTTTTGTTTTTCCAATGTCAAAAACAAGTGTGAAAGTTTCATCTACTGGGCCTTCCAAAGACTGTGGGATGTTAGATGTTTGATCTGTGTTAAGTTTTCACAATATTTCCTGTCAAGTGAAGGGGCAGAGTGACTTCCTAGTTGGTCAAAATAGTTGAGGAGATACTAAAAGATGTTAGTGGGATGATGGAGCATGCTATGAATGCTACCTTGAGACCCCAGGGAGTAGGCAAATCCTCACTGTTACACATATTGGCTGCATAAGAGGACCCTGTGGTCTCTCTGGAGCTATTGTGCTGAATGGAACCCTTCAACCTGCCATCTTAAAAAATACTGCAGGTTATGTAGCCCAATGTAATAATATGATGGGGACTTTGACAGGGAGAGGAGACAGGATTTTCAGCAGCTCTTTGGCAAGTATGAAGAGTCAGGCAAACAAAAGAACACATTAACAAAATCATTCAAGAACTGGACATGAGCAAAGTGGGAAACCAGCTCATTTGGAGGAGAGAGAAAGAAGACCACTATGGCAGTGAAGGCAATTACAGATCCAACCTCGCTGTTTCTGGATGAGCCCACCACTGACTGGGAGACTGGCACACTGAATGCAGTTCTGCTGCTCCTGCAGAGGACGAGAAGGCAGGGAAGGATCGTGTTGTCTTTGTTCATCAGGCTTGCTACCTAACCCGTTTTTGAACAGTGCCATAGCCTATCCTGTTGGCTTTGGGAAAGAGGATGTTTTACGGTCCTGCACAGGGAACTTTGGCATAGTTTGTATCAGCTGGTAACTGGTGTGAGTCCTATAGTGACCTTGTGGATTTCTTCCCACATATCGTTCATGAAGATTCCCCTTCTGTGACTATACTGAACCTCAGAAGGTGGGAAACTGGATGCAACTGAAAAGCTTCCAAAAGGTCAAAAAAAGCAATGTAGGGAGGAGTTAGCTGAATTTTACGTCAGTTCCTCTTTCCACAGAGAAACTATAAATCTGAACTGGATGGTCTCGCCTTAGGTCAAAAGAGGAGCACGTGGTTTTCACATATCCAACCTATACCACATTTTTTGGTCATCAGTTCCAGTGGGTGTTCTAATACTCACTCAAAATTTGACTTGGCGACTCCCAAGCCTCCATTTGTGAGATAACAGCACCTGTTGTCAGTAGACTGGTTATAGGGGCTTTTGACTTTGGTTTACACAACAACGCTGCAGAAATTCAGAATGGAGCTGGCTTCCGGTTTTCCTGGACCTGCAATGATTGCTTGAACAGTGGCACCTCAGGGGCACCTGTTTTGATTCTTGAAAATAAATAGTTTATGCATGAGTATAGTGGTGGCTACTAGAGGGTGGCATCATATACATTTTTTGGAAAACTGTTATCTGACCTACTCCCTGTAAGGATTTTAGGATACATCATGTATTGACAAATAGGTCGTACTTAACATTGGGCTGAAGCTGCACGTCAGAGTGACATCCTGTGGCCACTCCTGTCTTGACTGTCTCTTTAGTAGTAACAAGTATTTTTTCAGTCTCTTTGAGAGCCTCAGAACTGTTAGGCCTTGGTTGTCCTGCATCTAATTTATAAGTATTCCTCAGCATAACTATACAGCCTCCCAACATAATGAATTTATGGGCTGAAGCTCTGTCTTAGGATAAACAGGGCACAATAAACAAGGCTTATGTCTATGCAGGATGTTCTGCAGAAGACTGTTTTTGCAAAACCAAGCTGTTCTCTTGGGGTCTGGAGAAATCATCTGGCATTAGCATGCGAAATGGTTATTTTCTTCACATTGGCTGCCTAAAATTGCTGTTTCTAAAAAAAGCTTTTAGAAGCCATTTGTAGGAGTTATCTCTAGAATACCAGGTCACTTTTTTTTTTTTCAGACCACCTTTGATTTCAGCCTCAGCTATAGTGTTGTGAGTTTAGACCATGTCACACTGACAACAACTTACCTTGAGCATGCTTGGTAAGTAGTATTTCTGCTCTAAGACCTTCTCAGAGATTGAGGAAGAATGCTGAACCATAGTCTCCTCCCTCAAGCACAGCTTCAAGTCCAAGGGGGATTAATATGCTCCTGCGGACAATCGTTAAGTGATGAGGAGTATGGACCAGCTGAAAAAGACTTCATCCACCATCATTCAGGGCAATGATTCTGGAAGAGAGCTGTTTGTTTCTCAGGAGGTTGGAGTGGAATAAATACCCCAGAGCTCACAGAATGACCTTGAATGTTTGTCCCCTCTCTACTTTGCTGCCTCATTCTTCGTTCCTGAGATCGTCTCATGAATAAGTGGTCTGCTCCCCAAGCTCTACTTTCAGGGCAACCCAAACTAAGGTGCTAAGAAACAAGATGCTTGGTTCATTTCAAGCAGTCATTGTGGGAACTTTCATTTTTTCATGGAAGTTATGGTTATTATTTTTATTTTTAATGATCTCTGCAATACCTCAGACTTTTGTACATATGATTAAGTCTGCATGGAAAGTACAGTTGGTACCACTCTCTGAAAGAAGTTAAAGCACAGGCTAATGACATACAATGCCATCCATTTGATAACCAGAAAATAAACCCTCGAGGAGGAAATGAACAACAGTCTGTTGACTTAGAGAAGAGGATCCGATGTCTAGATTCAGCTCAGGTCTTCATGGTTGGACACTGATGAAGTCAAACACCTGTGTGGCTTCAGTGTCCTCATCTTTAAAATTAAGGTATTGAACTAGATGGCCTCCATGCTTCTCTAGCTTAGAAATTCTATAATTTGTTACTCCTCAAAAACCATGATAAAGACCATGTTTGTCAGTGAAGCTCAGCAACAGTCAGGACCCACTGGTGTGAAAATGGCAAACTTAGAGCTGTCTGGTTCTTTGTCCCCAACTCCCTTGTAAGAATAAAATATCATGCCTCCTTGCTCTCATGGCCCATTCCTTACTAAAATAACTGTCACCTAGTCGGTGCTCAATAACTGCTGTTATAAAAAGAACTCCTACCATCTTCCAAAAGCTTTGAATGGCACCAATATTAGAAAGAGGACAGAAAGCTGGAACTACCTTAGTCAGCATGACATAGCGTATGGTCATCTGTTATAGATATGGAAAGGGAGTTAGGCAACAAATGATCACATTTTGTGAACAATTTCTATGAAAATGTTTCATACAGTATGAGTATGGCACCCTATATTGCTTTGTTATATAGTTATTTGTGTGTGTTTTAACTCTCTGATTGTATGTTCTCTTGAATTCAGCTATTGTCATATACTACTGAACACCTCACACCAAGGTCACTTGTCACTTTTTTTTTTTTTTGGAAAAAAAATAGAGTAAGAAACTGAGGCTCTACTATAACAGGAATTAGGACTCATCAGGAAGGAGTCTGAGATTTGAAAAAAATGTTTAGAAAATAAAGTCCAATGTGATAAATAGCCTTTTTAACAAATTAGGTTTGAAATAATTTTCTTATGTTAACCCCTCAATGGTATGTACATTGACCTAAAAAATCCACTGAAGATTACCTTTAAAAAATTTGTAAGTGACAACTTTGAAATAGCACACCTATCAAACTAAGTGTAGGGAAATAAAATTGCAATCATTATAAAAGTGTGTCAAAACTCAGTTCTCTCCTACAGTTGTTAAAGGGAGAGGAAAGGAGAGACATGCTCAAAAGGTGAGAGGGGGAGGAGAGGGAGACCACGGGAACGGGGGAAGGAGAAGTGAGCACGGAACATGAGCAAGGGCGAGTAGTCGCAAGGAGGGAGGATCGCGGGCTGGAGCGTGTCAGATATAGGTGGGTGGAGATTTTTTGGGGGTTATGAGCTTCACTGAGATATAATTCATGTACCATAAAATTCAACCTTTAAAAGTGCACAACTCAGTGTGTTTTAGCCTATTCCTAGGGTTATGCAAACACCATCACTTACTATTTTTAGAATAAAAAGAAACCACAGAACCATTAGCTGTCACTCTCCATTCCCCTCCCTTTACCCCGACACCCCAACCTAACCCTAGACAATCACTGTTCTACATCCTGTTTCTATAGGGTTGACAATTTTGAATGTGTCTTATAAATGAAATCATATAACATGTGCTTGGTTTTCTTTCACTTGGTGTAATGTTGTCAAGGTTTTTCCATGCTGTAGTATCCATCAATACTTCAGTCATTGTTATTGCCAAATACTGTTCTATTGTATAAATTTGCTGCATTTGATTTTTCTGTTCATTAGTTTTTGACATATGGGTTGTTTCCACTTTTTGGCTGGTATGAATGATTCTGCCACGAACATTCATATATGAGGTTGTTTGTGGACATACATTATCATTTCTCTTGGGTATAGATCTAGGAATGGGATTGCTCAGGTGTGTGGTAGTTCTAGGATCAACCCCTTGGGAGCCGTCAAACTGTTTTTCCAAGTGACTGCAGCATACTTCATCATCAGCTGTGTATGAAGGGTTAGTTTCTCTACATCACTGCCGACACTTATTATTGGTCTTTTTGATTGTGCCACTCATGTGGGTGTGGAGTGGCATGTCATTGTGGTTTTTATTGACAATTCCCTAAGGACTAAAGGTGGGGAGCATTTTCTCCTGTGCTTCTTGGCCATTTATATATCTTTGTAGGGATGTCTATTCAGATATTTTAAAGTTGGGTTACTTATATTTTTACTTTTAATTTGCAAAATCTTTCCACATATTCTGGATACATGTATAAGTCCTTTACAGGTATTTGATTTGCAAGTATTTCCTACTTTTCTGTGGGTTTTTTAAAAACATTTTTGTAGTATCCTTAGAAGCACAAAAGATTGTAGCTTTAATATAGTTCAGTATATTTGTTTTTTAATTTTTTTGTTTGAGATTTTGGTGCTGTATCTGAAAAATCATTGCCCAACCCAAGATCTTAAAGACTTACTCCTATGTTTTCTTCTAAGAGTTTTATAGTTTTAGCACATGTAGGTCTGTGATCCATTTTGAGTTAATTTTTGTGTATGGGTAAGGTAGTGGTTTAACATCATTCGTTTGCATGTGGGTACCTAGTTGTGCCATCACCATTTGTTGAAAAGACCATTCTTTCCCCCTTGAATAGGTAAGATGACCATTCACATGGAGGTTTATACCTGGCCTGTCAATTGCATTCCATTGATCTGTATGTCTACACTTATGCCAGTAGCACATCTTGATTGGTGTAGTTTTGCAGTAAGTTTTAGAACTAGAGAGTGTAAGTTCTTTGACTTTGTTCTTCCTTTTCAACATTATTTTGGCTACTTGGGATCCCTTGCAATTCCACATGAATTTGAGTATTGGCTCCACCATTTCTGCAAGGAAGCTAGCGGGGATTTTGACAGGAACTGTGTTGACTCTGTAGGTCAGTTTGGGGAGAAGTGCCATTTTGACAGTGTTAATTAAGTCTTCTAATCCATGACATGTTGTGTCTTTTTATTTATTTAGAAGTCTTCTTTAAATTTCTTTAATGGTGTTTTGTAGTGTTCAGTTATAATTTTAATTTATTTTGTTAAATTTATACCAAAACATTTTAATATTTTTGATGCTATTATAATAGTCATTGCTTTCTTAATTTTCTTTTTAGGTTATTCATTGATAGTGTATGAAAATATAATTGATTTCTATATATTGGTCTTGAATCTTGTAATTTGTTGAATTCATTAGGTTCAATAGTTTTTTAGTGGATTTTTTAGGATTTTCTATCTACAAGATTACTTCATCTGCAAATTAAGATAGTTACTAATTCCTTTCTTATCTGGGTGCCTTTTCCCTCTTTTTTGCCTAATTGTTCTGGCTAGAAACTCCAGCACAATGTTGACTAGAAGCGTGAGATCAGATATCCTTGTCTTGTTCTTAAACTCAGGGGGGAAGCATTCTGCCTTTCAGTATTGAATATGGTGTTAGCTGTGGGATTTTCATAGATGATCTTTATCAGGTTGAGGAAGTTCTATACTACTCCTAATTTAGTGAGTCAATTCCTGGTTAGATTTTATCAAATGATTTTCATATGGTTTTTGTTTTTTAATGTTAGTATGTATGGTACATATCCTAGGAAAAATTCCACTCGGTTATATTTATATATGTTACTGGAAACAGCTTACTAGTATTTTATTGAGGATTTTTGTGTCTATATGAGATATTGGCCTGTCGTTTTCTTGTGGTTTTTTCTTTTCTTGTTTTCAAGAAAATCAGTGTAAGACTGTCTTCATAGAATGAGTTAGAAATTCTTCCTTCTTCTACTTTCTGGAAACATTTGTGAAAAATTGATTTTAATTTTTTTGAGTATTTGGTACAATTTACTAGTGAAGTCATCCGGGTCTGGACTTTTTTTTATAGAAATAGTTTTAGTTACCAATTTGATATCTTTACTAATTATGAAGTTATTCAAATATATTATATTTACTTGAGTCAGTCTCAGTGATTTTTGTCTTTCCAATAATTTGTCCCTTTCATTTACATTGTATAATTTATTGGCATTCAGTTATTTATAGTATTCTCTTTAAGTCCTTTTTCATGTCTTAAATTTGATAGAGATATTCCCTTTTCAATTCCTGAGTTCAGCAATTTGTCTTCTCTTAATTCTTCAGGCCTTCCTGCCCTTATTTCTTGATTAGTTCAGTTAAACCTTGTTAATGTTGTTGATCTTTCTGAAGAGCCAATTCTTGGTTCCACTGATTTACTGTTTTGTTGTTCCCTATTTCTATAATCCCTGTTATGTTTCCCTCTGAGCAGTGTTTTTTCTGATTCACATAAGGTTTTTTAATTTTATTTTAAAGATTTTACTTATTTTTAGAGAGAGGAAGGGAGGGAGAAAAAGAAGGGGAGAAACATCAATGTGTGGCTGTCTCTCATGAGCCCGGTACTGGGGACCTGGTCTGTAACCCAGGCATGTGCCCTGACTGGGAATCAAACTGGAGGCCATTTGGTTCGCAGGCCAGCCCTAAATCCATTGAGCCACACCAGCCAGGGCAGAATCACATGTTTTTGTATATCGTGTTTTCATTTTCTTTCATCTCAATGTATTTTCTCCTTTATTGATTTCTTCTTTGACATATTGGTTGCTTAGGAACGTATTATTTAATATCCATGTATTTGTGAATTTCTTAAATTTCCTTCTGTTACGGAATTCTAATTTAATTCCATTGTGGTTTAAAAACATACTTTGTATGATCTCAATCATTTTAAATTTGTGAAGACTTATTCTATGTCCTAGCACATGATTTTCATTGGAGAATGTTCTGTATGCACTTGAGAAGGATGCCTATTCTGTTGATGTTGGATGAAGTGTTTTATAGATGTCTGTTAGTTGTACTTGGTGTAGAGTGTTGTTCAAATATTTATTTTCTTGTGAATCTTTTGTCTAGTTTTTCTTTTTTAAAAATTATTTTATTGTTGTTCAATTACAGTTGTCTGCATTTACCCTTCACCACTCCCCGCCACCCCAGCCACCCCCACCTCCCTCCTTTGCTTCCACCCTCCACCTTGGTTTTGTCCATGCGTTCTTTATAGTTGTTCCTGAAAACTCTTTTCCCCTTCCCCCCATTATCCCATCCCACCTCCTCTCTGGTTACTGTCAAATTGTCCTTAATTTCAATGTCTCTGGTTATATTTTGCTTGCTTGTCTGTTTTGTTGATTAGGTTCCAGTTTAAGGAGAGATCATGTGGTATTTGTCCCTTACCGCCTGGCTTATTTCACTTAGCATAATACTCTCCAGTTCCATCCATGCTGTCACAAAGGGTAAGAGCTCCTTCTTTCTTTCTGCTGTGTGGTATTCCATTGTGTAAATGTACCACAGTTTTTTCATACATTCATTTACTGATGAGCACCTAGGTTGCTCCAGCACATGGCTATTGTAAATTGTGCTCCTATGAACATTGGGGTGCATAGGTTCTTTTGGATTGGTGTTTCAGGGTTCTTAGGATATAATCCTAGCAGTGGAATTCTACTTATTATTAATAATATGGTATTGACATATTCAAATTTTGTTTAATGTCTATTTTTCTTTTTAATTTTGTCAGTTTTGCTTTATGTATTTTGAGGTGTTGTTGATGTATATTTGCTCATAATTTTTATCTCTTCTGGATGGATTGATCCTTTATCATTAGGGAACTTCCTCTTCATTTCTAGTTACATTTTTGTTTTAAAATCTCTTTTTATATTTTTAGATATAAGTATAGCAATTCTGCTTCTCTTTTGTTTATTGTTTGATGATGGTTTATCTTTTTCAACTCATTTGTGCTTAGTGGACAGTTTAAAAAGTGGTTTCAATGTTATTTATTCTTAAATGATCATATAATACAATTCACTTTTTTTCTTTGGATGAACAGCTTTATGATTTTAAACACATAGGTAGATATGTGTAACCATGCTCATAATAGCATAAAAATAATTCTATCACCCTCCCAAACACACTTGCATTGCTTCTTTATAGTTCACCTGTCCTGCAGACCCAATCCCTAGCACACAATGATATTCTCCCTAGCAGAAGATTCTTATTACATCATCATCATCATCATCATCATCATCATCATCATCATCATCATTATTGTTGTTGTTATCATCATCATCATCATCACTATTATTTGACATTTGTTTTATTGATTAACCACTGATGATAGTCTTCTTCATTTTCAACCCTTCTGGAGTTTGGGTTGAGTCACATGGCCACATTAGCATGAATTTAGGGCAGGTGGGATTACTTGCTGGGCTGCAATATTGGTTAGAATCCTGTAAATGAAACATACTCTGAGAAGAGTTGATACAAAATGAACAGGAAGCTAAGATCTGAGCCCCTTTTAAAAAAATCTGCACTTGAGGATACGTTTATTGATTTTAGAGAGAGAAGAGTGAAGAGAGAGTGGGAAATATCAATCCCATATGCTACATGGGACAGAACCCACAACCTAGGTATGTTCCTGGACTGGGAATTGAACCCACACCTTTGGATGTATAGAATGATGCTCCAGCCAACTTAGCCACCTGGTCAAGGTGAGGCTTGATTGTTTCTTAAGGGTTGATATTTCCCACAAAAGTTGGAGACACTTCTACAGCATTGTTATATTACCTGATCTGAAAGGTAGCCTAGAAATTCAAGGTCTTTGACAGCTGAGCACATGCTAGCCATTGTAAATGGTTCTTTGGTATGTCTGGAATCCTCCCCCTCTCTGATTGGCTTTGGAAAGCAAACAGAGTATAACAATAGGAGTTCTGAAATGTTCCTTCGGTGGGGCTGACCTTTGTATTACTGCTAAGCCATGTCCTCTCTTTTCAGAGACAAGAGATTAAGTTAAAATTGGATGGGAATCTTTGAAGGATGGAACAGGATTTTCCCCTTTCCTCCCCTTTCCCACTTTGACCTTCACACTTTCCCAACAAGAAGAGGAAGGCAGGAAGTTTTCCCTGTGGGTTTTTTCTTTGTGACGACATGATGGGGCAGGTCCATCGATGGGGAAACCCCCTGGGAGAACACGCCTTTTGTGTACATTCCCAATATTTGCTATAAGTAGTGCCGTCTAAGTCTCAGGTCGCTGCCGGAGCTCAGCAACTCTCCCAGGGCTCTGGTACTCAGCACTGTGCACATCTGTCCTGTGAGCTGAAAATGATGAGCAGTAGCAAGTGTCTGCTCCTGGCTGCTTTGATGTCACTGCTGCTACTCCACCTCTGCAGCCAGTCAGAAGGTAAGTGCCTCTCTTCCTGCTCGCATGGAAGGAAGGACTGGTTTCATTTTCCACTAAGCCTGGAGCTCGTGTGAGAGTCCCCACAGGAAGAAAGCCTGTTAGAAGAAAGTCTTCAAAAGGGATTGATGGGTGTTGTCAACTTATTGGTGAATGAAGATGGGAAGGCTTCTTGCTGCTTCTCAGGCTTTTTCCTCTGTGCTGTCAATCCCAGCAGATTTGGGGGTGTAGGCAGCCTCAGAGAGACCCCTGAGCTCCAGCATTCTGCCAAAGTGCTGTTTCTGGGAGGGATGTGAATTGGGTAATATGACCAGTGAATGAAGTCATTCTAAAATGTAAGGAGTGCTTTTACTTCCCCAACTTTCTCATCTCCCAACTAGTTTCAGTGCAGTTTAAAACTCATCCTTCGTGGCACCTGAGTTCTTCATTTTTGCAAGGCCTCTGGGACATCTGCCAACTTTGTGATACCTTCTACCCTTGTCTTACATCAGACTGTAATGTGACTTGGGTGAGCGCCCACGTAGTGCTTTAGCGCTATAAGAGAACACCGTTTTCAGCAACAGGCGTATCCCTAAGAATGAGCCTGTTGGACTTTTATGGACAAAATGAAAAGTATCCATTAACTATTATAATTTCTATTATAATTTCTAGAACTATAACTAGTGCTCTAGTTATAGCTCCTATAAAAGCAGCTTTTATAAATCACATTTTCCTTTGTAAAATCTTGTCTTTCCCCTCAATACTCAGTAGCCAGATAATAGATGAAAATCTGCCAATTTATTCATTTTCTGAATTTGGAAGCTTATCTATGAGAGTTTCTTCAAGTGGAAGTTACTCATATTTTTGAGTAATTATAGTGGAGCTAAGACAGCTTGTGTTTTATAGTAAAGATACTCCTTTTATGACAAGTTATGTGCTTCTAAACTATATTATTGAATTCCCCAGCATACAAACTATTTTTTAAGGGACTGGAAACTATGTTAAATTAGGTCTCAAGGACACTGGAACTGTTCCTCTAAATAGTTTATTTACCCCGTCAATCAGATTCCAGGTTTTCCACAACTACAGGTAGTTTCATAATACCTATCACAGAAGAGTCTCTTCAAGTGGGCTCAAAGCCTTTCATTTCTTTTTAGCAGCAAGCAACTTTGACTGCTGCCTTCGGTATACAGATCGCATACTTCGTACCAGAAATATCCATAGCTTCACGACTCAGCTCGCCAATGAAGCCTGTGACATCGATGCAGTCATGTAAGTTATTAATCGATTCTAACTCAGTTGTGTCAGGAGTACATGGGAATTTCAGGAATAAAAAGTTTTTGCCTTTTTTGGCCTTTCATTCAGAAATAACAAATGCGGCAAAGGTAGTAGTATATACCTATTTCAAAGCTCACTTGTTTATATACATAGAAACAAATATATATGAACATGTATAATTTTATTCAATTTATTGGGGCATAGAATTATATAACATTCAAATGTACAGTTCTGTGCTACGTCATCTGTATTTTGCATCGGGTATTCACCACCCAAAGCCAGGCGTCCCTTCTATGATGTCAGAAGAAGACTTGACTCAAAGCTCACTTTAAATAAGACCAGGATAAGGCAAAAGTTTTGTTTTAAAAAAGAAACATAGTAGGGGTAAAATCGCTTTCTAAGATAAACTTATAGGCTACTAAAGTGCTATCTCAGGAAAATATGGAAAACATAGACTTTAAAATGAGCAAATTGTACCAGAGAATGATTGAGGCTGTAAGTAAAAATTCAGAGTAATTATACTGTCATGTACAATATTCTTGATATATAGAGGATATGATACTTTGGAATTTTATATATATATATATATATAATAATATATATATTCTGGGACTTTATTTTTCTGCCATTGCACAGCAATTTGTTAAATTTTAGAGAAAGTCAGGGAGCATCGCTTTCATTTCTTGCATCAAGTTTTATTGGGACAGTTTTATTTTTTTCATTTTGTTTCACCGTTGAAATAAATGAAATGTTTAGTGTGTAAAGCAATCAATTGAAAGGTGAAATTTCCATTGCATGTTCCATGAAAAAGCCACTTAAAACTCTTTAAACACAAATCAAATTTTCTTATTTTTCAGATTTCACACAAAAAGAGGATGGTCTGTGTGTGCAGATCCAAAGAAGAAGTGGGTGACACATGCCATGCTCATCCTCAGGTATGAAACAGTCACAGCCTACTGGCCTCTCTGCAAATGTGTGGGGTGGGGCAGTGGGCAGAGTGGTAGATGCTAGGCTTGCTGGGGTTTTGTAGCCTGAGCACTGTGCAATTTTGAAAAGGGAAATTGGAGTTGGACCATCAAAACAAAAATTCAACTTTTTCCACTTACAAAACTTTTTTATTTTTGAAAACTTAATTTTTCACATGATGTATTAGATTCCTCTGTGCATTTGATATTCATGAGCTGTTTGATTCTTGTGGCAGAAATGTCTCCTGTTTATATCATTTGTAGACTTCATGACATTTGTTTGTTAAAAACTGAGATATAAACAGTGAGAAAGAGAACAGTGATTCTGATTTACACTGACGATAATAGAGTCACATCTTGTCAACAGATAGAAGCCCTGCAACACCAGAGTGCTATAGACCCAGAATCCGAAGACACATCCAAGGGTTCACCTCCTGTTCCTGTCATTAGCTCACTGGGTTTTGGTGGGCAGGGCTCTTCCTCTCTAAGCCTCGATGTCCTCATCTGCACTCAGAGCTGCTTTGCATCCTGGGATGAGAATAGGGAATGAGAGGCCATCGTGAGGTATGGGAGCCCTCCCCGCCAACCAGTCACTCTGTCATTGCTTATTCGTTTCTTCTCTTTCTCTCTACAACCAAAGTGCCAAAAAGAAGAAAATGTGATGCTCTCTGGAAGGAAATTGGATACAGCTGAAGAATAAAAAGAACCCCGCTGGAGTTGGTGGTTTCATGTGCACATTGTTGAGGGTTTATCACTTACCTGATTTGTGTCATCAGACTTGTCCAGTTAACGACGTTGATACCCATTGCATCATACTTTGCTTTGTTAAGCATTGCATCAGAGTCAAGCTATTTTATGTTAAGTTATTTATATATGTGGGCTTTGTGTATGTCTTTTGCTATTTAATAACAATTTACCATAAACTATTTAGTACAATGTATAAAATTGTGCACTGGAGAAATAAGATTATATGAACTTTTTTGCAAGCAGCAGACCTGTTTTTTTTTTTTTAAAGTATTTAACATTCTTCTGTTTATATTGTTTTTCCCCTAAATTGTTGTAATTACCTATAAATGATAAAAATGATGAGAATAAATATTAAAAGTAAAAGAACCAAAAATTGTTTGTTGATTGAGTTATATAGCATTTTAAGATATATTAAAAATATTTAAGCTATAGTAGGAAATACAAACATTTTCTGGAAAATTGCATTCCTCAGTTACTCCTACCTAGTTATTCCCTTTACCTCTGTCCCTCTGGGCCAGGACTTCATCCTATAGGAATTACAATGGAAAGGGTTTCTTTCTTATTCAAAGTCATCCAAATTGGAAATTAGAAAGATCCTTATAGCTGAGATTCATATCTCAGTGTTTAGTGATGTAAAATTTTTGCATTTTTATTTATTTTTATCCCTATGTTTTATTTTTTTATTTAAAATTTTTATTATTGTTTAAGCTGGTAAAAACTTTTACAAAGTAACAAATTGCACCCATATACCTGCACCGGATCAAAGTCTGTTGATTTAAAAGTCTTGGAATACATGGATATTTTAGAAGATTTTAAGAGTGTTATATCATTCTTAGATGTTTGGCCCTTCCTATGTTTAGACCATTAAAAAGGACAAAATTCTGCAAAAAATTAATTAACTTAAAAATGCACCTGTATACTTTGTGACTATAGGGACAGAATAACCATTTCAACAATGCCTCGAGACATCACCTAGTGCATCATTTTATTACTGGCCAGGGACCTAGAAATGGGCATCTAAGCACAGGAATATTTCCCTACCTCAAAAGTTCTGCTGAGTCATCTTTCAGCTGTTTCCCAAAAAGAATGTGACCGTGTGGAAGGTTCTTAGAACCCAACAGAGTCTCATTAGCCAGAAGAGGGACATCAACTGTGTGAAACCTAGCAAGAACTCAGAAATAAGACAAACGGATGCTGAAACGTGTGGTTGCCAAAGTTCATGATGCACCTCGTCCCTGCACTCAGGACAGTCTGCCTCAGATTCCAAAGGCCACTGGAAAGATCCCTGGAGGCAGGAACACTGATGATATGATGCAGAACCTAGACACCCAAATCCATAAAGCTGGGCTGAGACGGATCATTCAGTGAAGAGCCAAGAGCTGTTAGTGGCTCAATAGGCCCTGAAGACATCTCTGTGCTCAGGAGTAATAACACTGAATCATCAGGGAAAGTATGCTCAGTATCCTGTTTATTTGTTCATCCAACGTGGGTTTAGTACCTATTATAATGCCAGGCACTGAGCCAAAGGAAACTCGAGATACCAAGTGACGACTTGGTCTTTGCTCCCAGGTAATAGGGGTTGAGTGTAGTGAGGAGGGGATGACAGTGAACCAGCTATTACAACACAGCTAATCAACACATGGTGATTAGCACTTGAATAATGAAGAATCACAGGGTGCTGTGGGGCATCAGTAGTGAGGGCTTCCAGAAGGAAATCAGAAAGGAAGAATATTCCATTGAACCATATTAATAGCCAGTGTTCAATGTTCTTAAACTATGAAGATGGCATTTGTATATGGTTCAGCCCAATACTTGAGCTGAGGTATGAGGGGCCACCCAGTTGAAAAGGGACAGCAGGGCTGTTTGGAAATATCTGGAGACATATTTTATATGTCAGAATGCCTGAAGGTGGGGTACAATAGGTGTTCAGTAGGCAAGAGATAGGAATGCTAACCCTATTAGGATGCACAGGACAGTCTTGCACAATGAAGAAGTGTCCCACACTATACGTCAATCACGCCACCAACTGAGCAATACTGGGTAGGGCGAGGGTAGGGGTGGAGTAGTTGAAGATTAAATGAAACTGTTACTTCAGCTATGTATAGTGGTTTGAACTTGAACATAGAAACACTGGGGAACCATTGAAAAAGTCAAAGCAAGAGAAAAGGCAGGTAGGATGGAAAATGGAAGCAAAGGTACCAGGGAGAGCTTCAGTGAACACGGTGAGAAATGGCGAGACTTCAGAAAAGCCATGCAGAAAGAAGAGTGCAGAAGAGAAAGTTTGTGATTCTTGAGAATCATCCCAGACCACCCTCCCTCACACCCCCTCCAGCCACCTTCCCTTGGAACAGCCTCTCCGGAGAGGCCCAGGGGTTGATTGCTGGGAGGCCTCGCCAGGTGAGCCCAGCAGAGCCAGGAAAGGAGCACATTTTGCCGGTGCTTTGAAGGTATCTGCATGTTTTGGGACCAGGAATACTAACAACTACTAGCTGAGGTTCTTGAGACTGAAATTTCTAGGTTAAAATGACAATTATTAATCACAATGCAAACATTCCAGGGTCAAGTACATGAGTACAATAAGATCTACCTGGTTTAGAATGTTGTTCAAGTATTCTATTTTCTTGTGGATCTTCTGTCTAGTTTTTCTACTTAACATTGAAAATGTGGCATTGACATATGCAAGTTTTATTGTTGAATTGTGTAGTCCTCCTTTTAATTTTGTCAGTTTTTGCTTCATATATTTGGAGGTGCTATATTGTCCAGATGGATTGATCTTTTATCATTATGGAACTTCCTCTACATTTCTAGTTACATGTTTTTGTTACTCCAGGGATTTTTAAAAACACAAAAACAATTTCATTAGCAAAATTAAAAGATTCACTAAATTCTTAGTATCACCAAATATCCAGTCAATGTTCAGACTTCTCTATTTGCTTAAAAAAAGATTGTTTTAATTTTTTTGGTGGTTTATTTGTTTCACTGAAGTTCCAGAAAAGTTTCTGCACTGTGTTTGTTGTTCCTTTTTACTTTTAATCTGTGTTTGTTGTCATCAACCTTACCCCTTCTCTTTTTTTTCTGCAATTTATTTTGGAGAAGCTGCGGCATTATTCTTAAGTTTCATACTTTCTGGGTTTTGTTGATTGCATTTCTATGCTGTCATTTAGCATGCCACTGACTTTTAGTTAGACATACAAGTTGGGTGAAAGCTTAAATCAGGGAGGGGGACAAGACCATTGCATAAGTGACATTCTGGTGTGAACTCGTCTAAACCGATGCCAGTCACAGGAATGAAAGGGGAGGCTGTGAGCCTGTGCTAACGTCTTTAAGAAACGCGAAGAACTGATCAAGACCTTCCTTCCATTCATAGCCAGAGGGAAGGAAAGTAGATGGTCAGACACGTACTTCAAAAGAAGTGATGGGGAAGGTGTGTAGGAACAGAGACTTCCCATCAAGGAAGCATGAGAATGCTGGTCTCCATTCGCTCCTGGCCCTGTGGTTGTCTTGAGAAGACCTTAGAGGAGGTGATGTTCTTGTTAGAGAGCCAGGTTTCAACTGAGGCAAGGAGACAGGAGTGGAAAATGGAAGGACAGGGAAGAGTTGCCAGATCCAGCTGGCATGGAGATGAGTTGGAGCCACACAAAAGTATTGGGATGGAGGCATTAAGAAGTAAGAGAAAGGACAGATGAATGCGAGGGTTCGGGTTTGGGGGGTAATCATGTCGTTTATAATACTGAGATATTAGGCACTAAGTGCTAATATCAGTTGCTAAGATTGCTAATGTATTATCTCATTTAAACATGAGGCAGGTACTATTTTTATGTCATTGTGTGAATAGAAAAACCGAGGGTAAGAGAATTAAGGAATTTACCCAAGGTCACACAGGCTTTAGAGATATGATGGAAATAGTTGGTCTCAAAGTTTCAAAAGGCATCTGGTATAAAGCTGTCTCTGTGTCAATGAAGACAGTAGCACCTGTGGTGTCTGATGCTCTTTGATGTTGGTTCTTTTGTTGGTTATTTGTCCTTCTAGTAGTCACCTGTGTGCGCTGCTGTTTTAGAAAGAATTAAAGTGTTAGGATATAGAACTTTTTACCTGGCACTGTGGTGTTTTTGTTTTTGTTTTTTAATTAAAAACCTTAAGAAGTCTGTTTCCTCCGGGAGTAAGCTACATTTATGATGTGGGAGCTTCATTCATCTTCACTAAGAGCACTGGACATATCAGACTTTTGTGCTTTTCCTTCTTGTTAAATCATGGTTTACTGAACGAAAGTTATGTTTCCACCCATTCAATCAATAGATATTTATTGATCACCTGCTATGTGTCAGGCACTGTTCTGATCACTAGAGACAAACAAAACACAGTCTCTGCTTCCACACGACTTATGGAAGTACAGACAAAAGACAAACAGGGGACTGAAGAAATGTATAATATGGAAGAAAATTAAAGTCAGGAAAAGATGGCTGGGGGTGGGGGTGGAGTACCTCTCTGTGTTTGTGAAAGCCTGTAACAATTTACTTTATTTTTCCCAGAGACGATTCCAATGTCTCCCTCTTGGCTGAGAAAGGCACCTAGATAAGGTGAGAAAGACAAATGGGATTAAACCTACCTAACAGGTGGTCTTAATTTTCTGAGATAAAATAGGCCGATGGAAGACTGCTGCACGAGGCCTTGGTTTCCTCCAGTTGAAAGGTTAGGCCATGGATGAGAACCCCTAGCACTGTAAACTATTCTTCCTTGGGTTGACCTTTTTTTTTTTTACTTACAAGTATTGACTCCAATATGGGGCTAACTTAAGTGAGAAGAACTTAAATATGACTGCAAACTCATTTGGTGATTGGGTACGCACACAACTATGTAATTTATATCCATAGAATTTGGTGATTTTGCAAATCTGTTGTCTTCCTCTGGCTCTAACCCGGTCAAACAGGTGAACAGTGTTTAAGACAAAGTTGGTACAACAGCGCGGTTCCAGAACCCCCGCTCTCGCGTGATACCACATAATCTCCATTTCTCTCATTGTTGGAATTGAGGCATTTTTAACAGTGAGTGGTCACAAGTTTGAAGAGCTAGTACGGGAACACTTTTTCACTCTTCCTCTTGTTTCCCTTCTCCTTCACTTGAATGTCAATGACTTATGTTAAGTGTAAATTCACCTAAATTCCAGGTGATGAGGAAAGTGCTAGATTTAGATTCATTCAGTCTCATATCACAATGCATTTAGAGCTTAAAGCAAATTCAGGGAAGACACGAGCTGCTGGATTGCTGAGTCATGAAATGCAGAGGCTGGCTCAGGGGGTTACAGGATCCAAAGAATGATGGTCTCTGATGGGCTGAATTGTGTCATCTCCTCAAAATTCACATGCTGAAGTCCTAACCCCTGCCACCTCAGAATGTGACCCTCTGTGGAGACAGGGTGTTTAAGGAGGCATAATTAAGGTTAAATGAGGTTATAAGGGTTGGCCCTAATCCAATGACAGGTGTCCTTATGGGATGAGGAGATTAGGACACAGACATACACAGAGAAGATCATGTGAAAACACAGGGAGAAGATGGCCATCCATAAGCTGAGGAGAGAGGAAACCAACCCTACTGACACCTTGATCTTAGACCATCAGCCTGCAAAACTGTGAGAAAATTAACTAACTGTTTAAGCCTCCCAGTCTGTAGTATTTCTTGTGACCACTGTGGATGGCTAACACAGGGACCCAGAAGAGCACATGGACACTGAACCAGGTCTTCTGGGATTTAGCACAGGTGTTCATAAACTCACTCTCCACATGGTTCATGAAAACCATGGTTTTGCAAGAGATCTACCTCCAGTTCCCTGTGCGAACTCTTCTGCCACAGACGTTTTCTCATACTCATCACAGCCCTGTTATTGGGATGGAATGACGTTCATGGAATGGACTTCCATCCATTCCATCTCACTTGAATCATCTGACAGCACTTTAATCACATCTCCAGACAGAAATGCACACATGTGGTTCTTATCTGAAAAATAGAAAGGGTGTCACTGTCCCCCCATGCCACCCTCACTAGCGGGAGAGGCAGGAAGCCCTCCCTTCTGTTTTTCGGCACCCTGACAGCTTGCCCTTGGTTGAATACATGCAAGGTAGAGGCTTCAAGTAGAAAGGCCAGATAGTATCTGTCTCCTTCAATAAAATCTTAGGCAGTTGCACTGATTGCCTTGATCTTTCGTCACCATGTCTCTGAGGTTCCCTGAACATCAGGTGCAATCTCATTTGGCCCAGATGTTGAGTTTCATTGTTTCAGGGATTCTGTTTCCTGAGTTTCCACCTTCAGGGCTCCTAGAGTGAATCCGCCTTCCCTCTTCCTCTTCCTGCTGTCACCTCACTGCTCAGCTCAGCTCTGACCCTGCCTGGGCTCGACTGGGCCTGCCTCTCCTCTCCCCACCCTGCTGTACAAACCCTCGGGACAAGTTCTAGATGGGAACCCTGCCTAAAAGTGAGTCAGCTTCGGTGGAAATGTCAACTGGAGTGGAGGGATGCTTTCCATTTTACAGCTAAGGGTAGAGGTAAAAATCTTGTCCTCTCCAAAACAAACTAAAAAAACCAAACAAACCCGGCAATAATACCCCTAAATCACACATTTTAACATACAGTTAAGAAGAAGGAGGAAGGAGCTTTTTAAAAAACCTATAAAAGCACTGTCTGTATTAGCAATGCTATGAAAGTTCAGGGAATAGCCGTGAGTCCTGCCTGGGACTTTCAGAAATCATCCTAAATCTGGAAATACCTGAGCTGAGCATGTGAGTACGTGTTTCAGGTGGGGAAAGGGACATGTGTGCACAAACATGTGCCTCTGTGTGTGTTGCCGAAATGGCTGGAGATGATGGCGTGAGAGGCAGCTGTCACATTAAAGAAGTGACATCATCTCTGAGACAATGAAAAACCAGCAAAGGGACCCCAGTGGGGAGGGACACGGTCAGACTGGGTCAGTTCCTCTCCGAGAATGGCTGCCTCTCTTTTTGCTATTTACTCTCATTTCCTTCCATTCATCTATTTTGTTTTTTCTTTTTAATCTTATGCAATCCTTTCATTTCTTGATTCCTCCCTTTTCTTTCAACCTATCAGCAGGTTTCAATTCTTTCCCCAGCCAGCTAAACCTCTCAGTGTGTCACCAAAACAGTTCTCCTGTCACCATCCTTGTTCCGTTGCTTCCTTGTGTTTCAAAACTGCACCTGCGGTCCAGTCCAGTCCTTCATCTTCCTAATCTGCAGGTGCACTAGTGCCGGCAGGGCTCCTCAGTGTTTGGTCCGTGCTGTTGAAGTTCATCAGCTGGGCTTTCACAGGGGTTGCTCCCTGTGAGGGGTTGCTCCCTTTGCTGGTTTTTCACAGTCACAGTCAAAGCAAAGACTGCCTGGGACAAAGTTAAGTAAGCAAAGACGACTTTACTCAAGTCCATTGCGACGAGGGACAGAGGCCATAACCACAGTCTTGGCTGAATTCCACTAAAACAAGTCAGAAGAGTTTTTCGGAGTTGGGGTAGGGTGCTACAGTTGATTTGTGTTTGCTAACGGGCTCTACCCAAAAGGAAAGTAAATTTTTTGTAACTTCATGAAAAACAGTAGTTTTGTAACTCTGAGAAGGTGCCCCCCCCCCCACCAAGTTTGGCTCCCACCTTCTACAGAGGCTGGGAAGCAGAAACATTGTGGTCTTTGATGATTGTACTTGAAAGGGATGGCCCCCAGGTCTTTGAGAAAGATACACTGGCCTGTAAAGCTAACACAAGGCTTTTAAAACAACTTGCATCTCAAAAGGTCAGAGAACATTTACAATAACAAGTTTTCTAAAGTAGATGCTCTAAAGAAAAGGAAGTCTGGAGCCTGCAGGGAGCAAGATTCACGTCTAAAGTCTGGTCAAACTGGGGGAAGTAGCTCACAGCCAAGTGACCCCCTTTAAGTAAACTCTGCAGCTTCTCCTTGGTGTGGACCCCAGGTTGGGGCTTGTTTGGGGGAGCCCCTGCACAGTCCCTTACAGAGTGGTCCTCTTCCAGACCCTTGCTTCCTGACAGCTGTCCCGTCAGCAGGCATTTAAAAAATGGTTATCACAGTTGGTGAGCGTCTGTGCAGCCACTTAATACTGAAGATGGAAGGAAACATTCGCAGCACGTTGTGCATTATTATTTCAGGAAAGGCCAAAATGCAACTGTAATGCAAATAGAATAGAATAGAATAAAATAAAGTAAAATAAAATAAAATAAAATAAAATAAAATAAAATAAAATAAAGTAAAATAAAATAAAATAAAGTAAAATAAAATAAAATAAAGTAAAGTAAAGTAAAGTAAAGTAAAATAAAATAAAATAAAATAAAGTAAAGTAAAATAAAATAAAATAAAATAAAATAAAATAAAATAAAATAAAATATGCAGTGTATGGAGAAGGTGCTGTGACTGATCGAATGTGTCAAAAGTGGTTTGCGAAGTTCCGTCCTGGACATTCCTCGCTGGACAGTGTTCCACAGTCCGGTGACCAGTTGAAGTGGATAGCGATCAAATCGAGACATTAATTGAGAACAACCACCATGTGGGAGAAGCCGACATACCCAAAATATCCAGATCAATAAAGTTATTGGTGACATGAAAATATGTCTTTTATTTTATGGAAAAAACTAAATGGACTTTTTGGCCAAGCCAATGCTTAGATATGTTGGCAAGCAATGAGTACCTCTGTGTCCACATTTGTAAAAGGCAGGTAATTCTAGTACTTGTCCTGGGAGGTGTTATGAGCATTAGGTGAGTTTATACTTGTAGGCATATCTGGCATATAATAGGCACCTAATTGTTACTATTCTGACACTTTCACTTATTATAATTATTTTATTTATTTATGTATCAGCTGTTTTTTTGACCATCTCCTGTTACTTTAAGTTCATTAAGACAGGTCTCTTCCTGCTTTTTCTTACAATATCCTTAGCACCCAAAACAGTGTTTGCACACAAAGGGGTCTCAATATATAATAGTTAAATAAAATTATTTATCTAAAATACTAATCATACATGTGTTCAGAATATATGGGCATTTATACAGAGAAAAGATGCAAGATAAAACAGTATTTATAGTATGATCTTAAATATTTTAGAAAACAAACACGTGCGTGTGCATAGAAAAAATAAAAAGAGAAACATGAATCTAATAATTTTTCTTAATTCTAGGCTTTGGGATAATCAATAAATTTCATTTTCTTCTTGACATGTTTGGTTCTTTAAAAAAATTTCTGCCATGTACATATATTAATTTCATTATAAGGAAAAAATCTTTAGAAAAGAACATTACAGTTTTTTAAAAAAGATTGTTTATTTATTTTTAAAGAAAGGGGAAGGGAGGGGTAAAAGAGGGAGAGAAACATCTGCTGGGCCTTCACCAGGAATCAAACTGGTGACTCTTTGCTTTTGCAAGATGATGCCCAAACAACTGAGCCACACCAGTCAGGACAAGAACACTAGAGTTTGGGTAGGAGTCTGGACTTGTTAAATATAGAAACAGCCACCTGGCTTCATCTCTTAGTTATTAAAAATAGAAATCCACAGAGACTCTGATTTATTTATTAGGTCTAGAGTGGGGTCTGAGAATTTTCACTTTTACACATGCCCTGCTGATTCTCATGATTAAGTAAATTTGGTTCCTGGGAAGAGTCCATGGGAGAGGGAACAGGCCTGCTCATCTCTTGAAGGTCACCATCAACCTCTAGAAGTCCTACCAAGATGAGTTCCCTAAGCTGGGAAGTGATTAAGGAAAAAGGAAAAGTTGATTAAGGAAAGACCAATTTTGTTTTCTTCCCCAAGGACTGACCTTCCTGATCTGAAGGATGTGGGTGGGATGAGGTCACTGCCCACCCCAAGGAGCAGGAGATAGCCGTGCAGGTGGGACAGCACCCAGGATTACATGTTTGGCAAGAGAGGAGGCTGGGAATCAGACCCAGGTCAGCATGGCCCCGGGAAACTATGACCTTAGAGCTTCTGAAGAAAATGAGACCATCAGATTATTGGTAGCATTCTAGGCACACATAACATATCTAGAATATAAGATTCATGAATATAAGGGCCTTGTTCACCACCCTCACCCAGGGCTCCACAGAGTGACCGTCACATTATAGGCACTCAGGCAATACCTCCCAAGTTAGTAAACAATGGTGGGTTCACCTGCTGAACTACAGCAAAATAAATATGTGATTCTCTTTAGGTGGTTTGAACAACTAAATTAAGTTTTTTGTTTTCCTTGATGAGCTTACTAATGCTTATTGACAATCACTGTTCTAGGAAGTAGGGACCCAGACTCTTAGACCTGATACCTGACTCTATCAGAGGTAGAATCTGCATGAATCTGTTAACCGTGCACCTACCTGTGAACAGACCCAGATGGCTATCCTGTTTGTTTGTTTACTAAGGTAAATTTTCTGCCCTAACGGTCAGATCAGACCATCTCTGTGATAGTTAACTTTCATTTAGCCATCCAGTCTTTCGATTTTCGAAGAACTCAGTTTAGTCGGTACCCCAATGAAGGGCGAGCATTTGAAGAAACCTGGGTGCAGATGTTGGTTGCTTTGTCATCACTGGGAAGCAACATCCCACAGCTTTGCTGTCAGAGGTAGACGGCTGGGGGTGGGTGGGCTTCCATTTTCAATTTTATCTCAGGCTCTCAAAGGTGATTTGGGAAGAAACTTTGCCCCTCTGCTTTTGCTTTGTGACTTAAGTTTACTGTACACATGTCCCTACTCACTTGTTTCCTTAAAAAGTACAGGTTTTTGTTAGTTGTTTGTTATTTTGTTTTGTTGAACTTTTTTTCTGTTCTCTGTTTATGATAGAGTTGGATCCACAGAAGGGGCAAGGTTAACAAGCATCTCAAGGTAAGACCTCAGTGAACATGGATGAGTTAAGTAGGCAAGTGAACATATGTTGGCATTTATGTCAAAAGAGCCCCAAATGCTGCATTAAATCTGTTGCTGTGTAGTCTTGAGAGTTGTTTCATTCTTTCTGTGAAGCTACTTTTCCTTAATAGAGAGTTCCTGCTAAGTTGATATATTATAACAGACAGTAACATAAATCCGTGGGAGAGGAAGGTTGGGAAATATTAAAATGTCAGCATTGAGATTCTTGCATCAGATGCAAATTGGGTCTTGTGATGTCAATGAGCTGTTTACAGCTGAAAATCATACTTGCTTCTCCTTGCAGTTCTGTGCTAAGCAGGTTTACTCACCTGGAGAGATTTTAAAAATACATCCTAGGCTCCACCTAGAGAGATTCTTTTTTTTTTTTTTGTCAGCTTGGCATGGAGTCAGGTAATCTATTTTTTTTCTCCAGTGTCCAAGGTGGTTGAATGTTCCAGATTTTGGAATCCCTGCCCAAGTTTTAAGTTCATATTATTTCAGAGTATCCTATATTTTTAGATACTTATTTTCAGATTCACACAGTGTTATCAGTCAGAGTTCCATGTGTAAAAGCAAGATCACTCTAGTTGTTTTAATTAAGAAAGATTTTAATAAAGGAAATTAGATCTTAGAAAATCATTGGAAGGTCTGAGAGGATGGGTTTCAGGATGGGTCTCCAGGTGCAATTTTAGAACCATAAGGAACTGAACTAGCAGGGGAGCTAAGCTGGAATCAAGACTCTTGATCGAACCACCAACAGCCAGTGATGACACTGCTGCCACCCCTTCAACCACCTGTAGACTACCCAGACTCTGGAAAATGGAGACCTTTCCCTGCAGCCCAGGCATTAGAAAACCTCATCCAGGGACCCTGATAACTCATTACCCCTAAAAAGGACATAAAGATGACCCCACCACATTTCTACATTTCAAAACTTGAACTAGTATATCTAATAGGGAGATCACGTCACATCCGTCACCCGAGGTGAAAGGGAGTGTGCGAAATGCTGCTTTAGCTTTCCCAACTCTCTGAATAGAGCAAGAAAGGCAGAATGGAGGCAGAGTGAGCCAATGTGCAATACCCATCACTCAGAGAGAGCAAAGGAAGCTTTGGACCAAGGGCATCTCTGTGCAGTAAAGAAAATCACTCGTCTGACTATTGTGGGGAATATATTAATAAATAGGGATATGTCAGGAGGCAAGCACAGGGATTTGGGATTTAATCCTAAACCACTGAAGGATGAATAAAATGCCTGCATCTTTTTAGAAAGATCGTTTTGACTGCAGGACAAAGGGTGGATTAGAGTAGACCAGCATCCAGCCTGTTTTCAGTTTGGTGTTACTATGAATAAAAACTGCCATGGATATTCTTATAAAGTCTTCTTGTGGACCTATATTTTTATATCTCTTTGATAAATAAGTAGGAGCAGGATTGCTGGGTCAGAGGGTGAAAGTATATTTAGTTGTTTAAGGAACTGCCATAACTTTTTCCAAAATGGTTATGACATTTTAAACTCCCACTTATCCATGTAAGGGAGTTCCATTTGCTCTCCATTCTTGCTAACATTTAATATTGTCACTAAAGGAAAATTTTTTTTAGCCATTCTGTGTAATGGATTTTTTGTTTAATCTTTCAAATATGTGAAACATTATGACTTTTCCCTAATTTTTAAAAATCTTTTAGTTTTTTATTATTTCTGGAGTCTTAGTATCAATCAATCACAGAAATTAATGCCTTCAAGTGATTTTAGATATTATCTAATTTCACTGTTCTTGCAGGTATAGAAAATGAGGCTCAGGGACCTTATATAAATATATACTGAGAATGTTCTAGATTGTGGACCATCAGAGCCCCAGCCCAGTGCTATATGTATTTTAAAAGTCCCTGCCATGTAATTATGTGTTTCCCCCCTCAGTAATGACATTCTCTTCTTGCTTATTCCTGACTTTTAAAAATTAACATGGCTGACCAGGAGGACAAATGTGATTGTTCGAAATAAAGCTTTAGCCTTTGGTTTCACTGACTCATAACTTCCCAGGAAGTAATCATTCATCAATTAGGAAATAATCTGATGGTTGCGGATAACTGAAAAGGTTAAAGCCTGGAGGTTCTTTCACTTCGCCTATCTCAAACATCACTTTTTTAGAATGTTAGGACAACTGACAGAGACTTTCCATGGCAAACACTCCCTTTTCTTATCAACATTTTAGGCATTTCTTTTTAAAGAGGATGACCTATCGGCTACATGTGTATGTAACATCCAATGTGAGGCATCTTTATAAAGACACATTATCTAAAAGAGAAAATATTAAAGGAAGAAGAGATGTAAAGATAAGGATTTTAAACCAGCTTAAGACAGAAGCCCTAGCCAAAAGATGTTTAAGAAAATTATAGGGTATTAATTCATATATTCAGTTAACATCTGGTTTAAGGGAAATGTTTGTTTGTAGGTGGGGAAATTTTTATTAGCAACACTGGCATTCAAAAATAGTCCTTGAACTTGCATTCATAAATGACAGTTTTTTTATGTTCTGTAGCTTCCCTCTGCCTCACTTCTACCACCACTCTAGCGAATGACCTCTGGAGAAGTACAAAGACACAGTGTGGGGTCTTTCCAAAAGTTCTGTTTTCACATCTTTTAATAAAAATGTCAATCCATTAAGACTTGTGATTTTAGTACATGTACTGGTGGGCATGAGTTAATTTACTGGGGGGTGGTGAGAGTTTAAGGAGGGACTCCATGAGATAGGTAAGAATGCATTATTGTGCCTGAGGAGGTAGCAGAACTCCACAGCAGTCCCTGGAAAGCTCAGATCTCCTGGATCCAGAACTGCTTTGTGAGGCAGAGGTGGACGGTTTCCCCTGAGCTCAAGAATGTGGAGACTCAGTGGTGAGCTCCATTCTTTGTCTTAGGGCCGAAGACGTTGGCTGTTTGACCTGCCGCAGCCTCCCTCCCTCTGCTCTGCGTCAAGGCTTGTACAACTTCACTGTATGGACCAGCAACACTGTGCAGCTAATCTTTTTCCATGTTAAACAAAAATCAATGATCAGAGTAGATACCATCCATACACACTTGACCACAAGTCCTCCTAGGATAGATCCTTGGAAAGTATTCAGACTTGGAAATAAATTTGTAGTGATGGATGAACATAAGGGTGTTTTACGAATTAATAAGGTCATGGGAGCACCTTCTACATGCCAGCCAATGGGGTAGCACCTGGCAGACAGAGATGAAGCTTCCCATTCATGCCCATCAGATGGGCACAGGTTAGTGAGTTTATGTATCAAAAAGAATTCCCAAGGATGCAGGTAGGAAGACAAATTGTTGCAACCTCTTCAGAAAACAGTTTGGTACTTTTTACTAAAGCTGAACATGACTCAACTGCTCTTTCTGAGTCATACCCTTGGGAAACGTATGCATGCATGTGCCAGGATTCTCACACACGAATGTTTTCAGTAGCTTCAAACCAGTCCATCAACTGTGGAATAAATAGGTGAATGGTGGAAGCTTGCACGACATGGAAATCTAGACAGACGGGAAGACATACGCCCAGCAGCCAAAGGCACAAATAGCCTGGAATCTTAGACGTTTCCCTGAGTGAGAGAAAGAAGAAAAACAAAGTCATCTCCAGCATGACTCCGTTTCTCTAAAATTCAGAAACAGGAAAAGTAAACTTCATTGCTTAAGAATGTGTACAAAAGTGGTAAAACTCTGAAGAAAGTGAGACAGTGATTAGTATAAAGGTAAGGCTAACAGTTATTTTCAAGAGAGTAAGCAGGTTGTGACTAAAACTAAATACTTGAGTTTTCAGGGAGTGATGACCTGGGTGGAGGTTGTATGGATTTTCAAAATTAATTATTTAATATGCAGTATGTTCATTTTATGCACTGTTTCATAAATTGCTCTAGTGACATATTTTTAAGTCTTTAAAACCTTTTTTAAAGGTTAAATTTACAATCCCACCTTGAGTTTTGATTGATAAGGAGGCTGAACCCAGGGGGCGACAGAAGCACAGATGACATCGGCTGACTAGGCCAGCGGTTGGGAAAGATGGCAGCCTGAATGAGCTCAGAGGGACCACGGGAGCCAAAAAGAGAAAGGGAACAAGAATTCGAGGTGGAGCTGAGGCTCAGTCTTGCAGCCTGGATCCCAGGCTTATGTGTCAGGGAATAAGACATGCCCTGGGGTTGGCAAGGCAGGTCAGAGGTCAGAAGATGTCCTTTTTGTGTCTGGGGAATTTACTCGTGGCTCTTTTGAAGGAAGGACATTTTTGTTATGAAGCAAGAACAAGAGGAAGACCTGAAGAAAAGAGGAAGGAACTCAGGAAAACTTAGAGGGAAGAACTTAGGCATAGACACAGGGAAGAGAGGGTAAGAAATGAATCAGAAGGAAGCTGGAAATATGATATTAAAGACATAGCACTGACTGGAGTGACTCAGTTGGTTGGGCGTCATGTTGCAAAGTGAAAGATTGCTGGTTCGATTCCTGGCCAGGGCTCACGGCTGGGTGGTGGGTTCGGTCCCGGTAGGGACATGTATGAGAGGCAAGCAATCCAAGTGCCCATCAGTAGGTGAGTGGATAAAGAAGTGTGGTACGTATACACAAAGGACTAGTGCTCAGCCATAAAAAATCTTACCATTTATAATGACATGGGTGCAACTAAAGGGTATATTCTAAGTGAAATAAGTCAGACAAAGACAAATACCATATGATTTCATTTATATGTGAAATCTAAAGAACAGAAAAAATAAACAACCAAAACAGAAATAGATTCACAGATGCAGAGAACAAACTGGTGGTTGCCAGAGAGGAGGAGGGTTGGTGGCCTGGGTGAAAAGGGTGGAGAGATTAAACAGTACAAATTGAAAGTTCAGCATAGGGAATATAGTCAATAATTTTATAATAACTGTGCATATTGACAGGTGGGTACTTGAACTATTAGGGGGATCACTTTGTAAATTATATGATTGTTTGACCTGTACACTGTATACCTGAAACTAATACAAAATAATACTGAATGTTGACCATAATTAAAAAATAAAATAAAAAAAAGACCTTAGAATCTGGGTTGATTAACCCCTTTCCCTTCAGGTAAGGGAAGAGGGAGAAGATGAATGAAAGAGAAATGAAAAACAAAGTTTCAACAGGAAAAAAAAGAGAGAAATTGATCAGAAACGTCCAGTAGGACTGTGAAGATTGAAAGTTCATGGGCAAGCCCTGCCTGGAGTGGTGCAGTTGTTTCATTGTTATCCCAGAAACTGGAAGGTCACGGGTTTGATTCCTGGCCAGGGCAGGCGCCTGGGTTTCTGGTTCCATCCTCAGTCAGGGTGCCTATGAAGGGCAAACAATTGGGATGTTTCTCTCTCCCATCAATGCTTCTCTCCCTTCCTAACCCCCCACCTTAAGAAAAAAGTTCATGGGCAAGAATAGTATGAGGCTTGTTTTTAAAAGGATAGATATAGGAAATTGAAAGGGCTCAGATTTCAAATATCAGCAAAATCAACTAATGGAAAAACCTTCAGGCAAGAAACAGACATGGCTTAAGAGAAAAGCCCTAATAATTTAATCATTAAGATGCAAAAGAAACAAAAAACATTTAAGAGTTAGGATGCCAGTGAAAATGAAGAAGAAGGAGGAGGAGGAGGAAGAGGAAGAAGAGGAGGAGGAGGAGAAGGGAAATAATAATAATAATAATAATAATTAATAATAATAAAGAAGAAGAAGAAGGAGGAGGAGGAGGAGAAAGAGAAGAAGGAGAAAGAATGTAAGTGATTAGATTTTCTAAATTTTAGGACTCTGCATCTTACTCTGCTGAAAATCAAAGGGGGACAGAAAAGATCCCACCCTTTTTGGCTCCTGCCAAGTCATTAAAAAGGGGGGAAACCAGCCATTCCAGGGAATAATGGGGAATCTGGTCAAAGTTGGGAGGAGGGCAGGAGAGTGAGTAGAGGGATGTTAAAATCATGAGCTCACTTTTCCTTTGGGGTATGACGCTCCTTTCCCCAGAAAGGCAAGTTCCACTCCAGCTAAAGGAGCAGCTAGGAAGTGACCTCATGAAATTCTGCCTCTGCTTTAGGGTAATTTGTGCCTTTCATGATTTAACTCAGTCTACCACATCTTGACCTACTTGAAAACTGGGTCAGACCATTTTCTTTTTAAACGGAAACCTAGAAACCACCCTCCTTTAATCATATTCATAGTTTGCATTATTTTCTATATTCAGTTTCTTTTCTACCTTCTCAGAGATGCTAACAAAAACTGCTGGAGCCAGTGAAAGAGCCTGCACTGCGGGTCCACACAGGACTGGAAAGAAACCGGGGATTTCACCAGGTAGTGAAAGGGCTGACTTGCAGACCCTCTTTGCATGCCCCTAGCTGTTCACTTCAGTGACATTCAGCTCATTTCAGTTGTGACATAGTTTCTTCTTTGAGCAATTAGGGAGGAACAGGTGAACTTCATGTAGGCTCTGGAAATTTATGTAAGGGCTGGAGAAGTGAGGACTGAATAGTAAAAGAGGCAGCAGAAATAGGCAAGGGGTGCTGTCTACCCCATACGCACAGACAGTGCCCTTTCTGGAAGGGTATTGGAGCCAATCAGAACCAACTCTCTCCTTTTCAAATGAGGAAACTGGGGACACAGCACCATTCAATCCACTTGTAGAGTAACTCTCAACATTGTGTCCCTGAGGCTGTCTACACACTTGTATTTTCTCTTCCTCTTTCTCCTCCTCTTCCTTTGATAATCTCCCTCTTCCCAGTTCTTTCTAGTCTTCCTCTTTCCATCCCCCAGTCTTCCTCCATCAATTTTCCTACTATCATTCTTTCTTCCATCCATCTGTTCATCTGTCGGTCTGTTTGTTTTCCCGTCCATCCAACATTCTCTTCCTTGCTTTGTTCATTTTTCCAAAAGAGCACTTTTCAATTTTGCTAGTTACCACTTTCAAAAATACTTAATTATTCTGTCCTTTCTTTCATTATGGTGCATCGCTAGTTATAGATCCATTTGAATAACTACATTGCCCTTTAAACAATGTGATAGTTCTAGGTTGGTTGTCATATTTCCATACATAAGAAACATCTGGGGCATTTGTTAAGATGCCAATATTTTGGAGATACTCATTTAGTACTATTACTATTATTATAAAAATAGATTTAATACTACTTGCTTAAGTACTTTATATACTTGCTATATTAGTATATTGTTTAAGTACTTTGTATACTTTGTACGTTTGCACATTATTTAAGTATTTTGTATGTTTGCATATTATTTAAGTACTTTGAAAAGCACTTTGCAGAAATTACCTGTCTCCCAGACTCTGTGACTTTACAGGTTGGTTTTAACAAAGGAGGTGGGAGATTTACTGTAAAGGGGGTCAACTAACATAGAGTAAGCAAATCTTTATTTTTCAAAGCAAGGGCATTAAAAACAAATGAACAAAAAATATGCCACCATTTCATTAAAGAAAAAACATTTTCATACCATGCACACAGAAAGAGCAGAATAGTGGAAACTTATCTCACGGAACCACAGGGAGTGCAGTCCTGCTGTTCATCTGAACGTGTGTTCTCAACGGGAGAGTAGGTTGATGACTGTAGACAGATAAAAATAAAAACAACACAACTGTTTAACTTTGAGTGTATTCTTTTTCATTATGCAAGCCTGTCAATTTGCACATCTATCTTTGGTGTGGTGTGAAATGAAGTGACAGTATCGTACTTCTTCCTAGATTTAATTTGGATCAGTTGTCATTGAAAGTCTGTTCTCACAGGCATATGTTGACAGAAATAAACGCAACTTCCACTCAATCTAAAACATTCTGGATAAAGAGACAGAAGGGGACTTGTGGCTCCAACCATTTCTCCTGCTTCTTCTCATTCTCAGCGACAAAGCCCCTGTGGTCAGTGATTTGGCAGATCATGGAGGAGAGAGCAGAGGCTGCAGGGCTCTCTCCCTCCCCCTTCCCCCTTCAGCCCCTTCTGCCCAGGGCTGGCCCCGAGCTGAGTGCCAGCACCTGGGTCTAGATAACAGCAGCTGGACCAAGGAAATTGTCATCCCCCAAGGATATCTCATCTCAGACTACTGCTTGGGAGCTGACCTGTCTTCGGCACCTTTGGACATGTGACACAGATTTGGGGACTGGTGGTTCTCCAAAGCACATCAGCGTTACCTGCATAGCTTTAGAAATGTGTAGGTATGTGGCTCCACTTCAGACCTATGGGATCAGAGTCTCTGGGATGGGTGTCTTGGGGTGTATATTTCCTAACCACACAAGTGGTCTGAGGCCCATCCTCATTAAGAGCCTTGCTGTGCATCAGTGATTCTCACCACGCTGCCCATTGTGTTAATTTGGAGAGCAATGCCTAGGCCTCACCCAGACTACTTACATCAGAATATCTGGTAGAGGAGGGAGCCAGGGCTTTAGTAGTTTCTAAATGCTCCCTAGATGATTATTATGTGTGGTCAACGTTGGGAATTACAGGGGAAAATAATGTTCATATGCAACATAATTTTGTCTACCATTTTAGGAGCCCAGTATTAAGGAGTCCTGCATGTAACACTGAAGACAACAGTGAGCCACCCGTTGGTGTGACTTTATGAATCATGTGGGAGGCAGAACCAGAGTAAGCGTTAGAATAGTAGCTAGCATTTCCTAAGCACTTGCTGAGTATCTTGTCCTACTCTAGGGGGTTGCAAGTATTGCTCTGTTTCACAAGGTCACCAGGAGCCTGGCATGCTATGATGTCTATTTTACAAGAGAGGGAATAAAGGTTAATTCAGTTGCCTATACTCATGCAGTTGGGTGGTGATGCAGCCTGACTCTGCACCCACCCTTTTTACCAGAATGCTGTGCGGGAGAGAGAAGTTAGGCTGGGAAAGGGTTTGCAGAAGATTGGTAAGAAGGGCAGCTGATGTTGAGGCTTGCAACGTTGGCTGTGAGAATGAGGCCAAGGAAGCCCTTGTTCACGGCAGGCTCAGAAGGAAAAGTGCACTTGGTGCATGAAGGAACCTGAGACTTGGCTCAGGCCAAACTTTCTCATCCTGTTCCAACGGTCTCCCAGAGCTGTGTACCCAGAGCAGGAGAAGGGGACTGATTTGTGAGTGTGAGGCCTGTAAACTCTAGTGGTCTCTCCTACTCCCGTGTGGCTGCTCAAAGGAAAGGCGTTTGACCTGCAGGTACGGATTAGACGTGTGATCTCTAGAGGAAGGGCAGGAGCAGATTCTCTCCTCGGTGTTGTTCAGACTGTGCCAAGGGGAAGAGCCATATTTCGAACAGGAAAAGGAAAAATAGGAAAATGTTTTCAGAAGGAAAGGTGCTGGAGATGATGGCCTGGGGAGCCAGCGTGGTTTCAAGGTGGCCTTGAAGGACACTGGGCTTCTGCTGGGCTGTCCCGTCGAAGACGGGTTAAACTTGCTGGGTCCAGTCTCCAGAGCAGGGCATACAATGAGGATTTATCTTATTGGAAGAAAGGTGCCCTATCTGCCTAGGGAAGTATATTCTCTATTGCTGGAAAGAACCTAGATAGGCTGAACAATGACTCTGTGGGGTGGGAACCATCCAAGGTGTTGGCAACTTGACCTTCTGTGGTTCTGTGATGATCCCTCATGCTGTGAGCGAGGGTTTCTGAACAAGGGTTTATTGTCCTGGGTTTAGGTGTGAGGGGTACGGTGGTGAACACACCCACTTGGCAATTAGGGAAACTGGAAATAAACAGCTTGTCACCTATACTTATGATCACTTGCTCCCAGCACTTAGAAGTCCGATTCAGGTTATTTAGCCCCGCATTTCCTATTATATTTTCGAGTTAACCTCATCCTCTCTCCTTTTGTTCACATGCCCTATATTTTTCTCTTATTCTTTTAATATCTCCTTTTCTCTCCTCTATAACTGCCTATCTTAGCTACTTTCTTCTCTCTTCTATCCTCTATTCTTCCCTTTGCCTCTTTCTTGTTATCCACTCATAAATGGGTGGAATCAACAAATTTATTAAACAATATCTAAGTACTATACTTACATAGGTAGATGCTTAAATATCTGTTCATTGTTTTATTCCTCATTATACTAAACAGATCAAATAAATACAGTGTACAGATATTTAAGTATCACACATAACTTTTGTCAGGCCAATGAAATATTTTACTAAAGGAAAATGGGTTTCTTCTCTTGTCTAAACCAATCCTCAAAGGTAAACTTCCTCCCTGCACCTTGGGCTGGGAAGTACTGAGCAGTTTATAATAGAAAATAGATCATGCACTGTGTATTTTGTTACTGGATAATGAATAGCTTGCTTGTTCTGCTCCGGGTTGTCAGGTGCAAAGCATTTCTAGAAAAATAATCTCAGCAGGACAGACATCCCTGAAAGCTAACTTCACTTCATTGTTTCAAAAGTGGTGGTTTCCACTGTGGAGAAACACAGTTTGAATTTTTATTCTTTTCACCTCTGAAGGTTAAGTCATGGGTGAGTTTTAAGAACAAGCATTTCAAATAAGTCCTGCTTTAACATGAAAGTGCAGAGCATGTAATAACATATTTAGGAATTTTAACTTGGAAAGGACTTTAAAAAAAAGAACACTCTAGGTAATTGTTATGTATGAAATAGCACTTCCTGCTTCAAAAGCGAAATAACCGAAGATGGCGCAGGAAGCAGGGGCCGCGCAGAAACCCTGGCGAGATCACCTGTGAACTATTTAACAAACATATCTGCCCAAACAGTGATGTGGTCCAGAAGTTCCAGTGTGACATTGGCCCTGAGTTCAAAGGGGGGCTTTGCTCAGATAACTTTCCACCCCCCAAAAGAAATCAGACCCCAGTCAGAGCGATATTTCTCCTGGCTTCATGCCCCATGAGATAACATCACAAATTCTTTTATTATCATTCCCACAATGTGGCATATATATATTTTTTCACTCATTATATCTCTGGGAGAGATTGGATGAATTACCAAACTGCTAAACAGGTAGATCTCTCAGTTATTAAGGAATGAGGAACCAACATCTGATGCCATGTGCCAGGTGCTCTATCAGGGGGTTTACACTCACGATCTTACTTATTTCCTGTAACAGGTTTTCCATAGTGGGTTATTAGTATACACATGTGATGCTGAGGCTCATCTCTGAGAAGGCCAGGAAATTACCCACATTCTCACAAGATCTGGTGGCAGGGTTCAAACTCCCATCTTTCTACTCTAACACTCCTGAAATTTCTATTGCAGCTGAAAACATAGCCCAAATCTGGGCCTCACCACTGCTTCTCCCATTCTATTTTAGATTCTATTTTAGAGAGGGCTAGGGCGGCAAGGTCACATGGGAGATCTGTGCTGGAAGGATGTCTGGGAAAGGTAGTCTTCAGTTTCTCAGGCTCCAGCTTACATGAAGGCCCAGTACAGAGGGCTGGAATGGCCTTGGTGAAGCCAGTATCAGATTTTGCCAGTCTCACCTTTGGCTACTTGCCAACAACGAACACCCTTCTTCCAGGACTTCACTTTCAAACCACAACGGCCACAAAAATGCTCTCATTATTATAGTGAAACCAACCCTCATGCCAATGGGAGTACATGTAACTTTGCCGCCAAAGTAGAGACCCAAAATGTCATCAGTTGCAGCATTCATCCCTGACTCTTGGTCTTCCCCTCTTTAGTTTAATTACAGTCTTGTACTGTTACAGTCTAACCTGTGGACAGAATGATAAACTGTCTCTCTGTAAAGTAATAGGGAAAATGGAAAGAGAAAAGACAAAGATATGACACAGCTCCGAGAGAAGAAACATGTCAACTACAGCTGATCATGAGGCTTTATTTATTATTTGTTATTTACAGCTTCCTCACTCCACTGCCGATTCTTTGCCTCAGCCAGCTCCTCGGCAGGTTAGGGTTCTTTCTTCAGGGAGTAACACAACCTTCATGCGTGAAGGGCAGGAGTCTTATCGAGGTCCTTGTGGTATTGGTTCCCCTGGTCTCCCGTTGACTTTTACCACTTGACACGACATGATATGGGACAACCCCATAGGATTTCTTGGTTTGAGGATTTTTCTCCCATTGTCTGCCTAATTCAACAGAAACTCCATTTCCCCTTGGTAACCATTCTAATCTCCCCAAAGTGGTACCACTCCTTTGTCACCTGTTTATGCAGGACACAAGGAGCCTGAAATGGGCAGAGGGCAGTTCGTAGCTATGGGAACAGGGTGGCCTCTGATGGTGGAATAATTGTGTCTGTGGCATCTTAGACTCCTAAACCAGCAGCGCCGAAGGTGAAAAAATAATCAAACTTTGCACCTTTTGTGAATGAATTATTAGGTGGAATATTAAGAGATACCACTGTATTTCCATTTTTGGATCCCCAAACAATGTATTCTGACTGTGGTTGCTGGTTTGGAGCAAATAACCACATCAGTGCTGATACACCTGGATCTGACCAAGTACTGTTTGCCATTGTCCCTGGAACCAGGTGCTCTGCACGCCGGCAGCTCCCAGGGGGTGAGGCTATGGGGAGAGCAGGGAACCCTGTGACTTCCTAATTCCTGAGCAGGGATGTGATTCCTTGTTCAGAAGCCACATTAATTGGATGTCACGGTGATGCTTGTCTCAGTCTGCTCAGACTGCTAAAACGAAACAAGCACAGATGGGGAAGCTTATAAACAATGAACGTTCAGTTCCCAGAGTCTGGAGCCTGGAAGTCTGAGAGCAGGGAGCCAGCGTGGTTGGGTAAGGGCCCTCTTCCAGGCTGCAGGCGTGTCCTCACACGGGGTAAGAGAACAGGACCTCCCTCTCGGCCTCTTTTATAAGAACACTAATCCCATTCACAAGGACTCCACCCTCACGACCCACTCATCTCCCAAAGACCTCACTTCTAACACCATTGCGCTGGGCATTAGGATTTCACCACATGGATTTGGAGTGGGGTGATTTTCCTTTTTTCGTTTTAAAATATTACTTTGTGGCAACCCTGTGTTCCGTTCAATAGACGCATGTGAAGTCAAAATGCTGGCTGAACGACAGCCATGCCGTGCTCGTCTGGGTTTGTTAGACAGCACCCCGTGAGTCCCGCTGGGACCATGTGCCGAGGTGGCCCCGCTGACTCACTCAGCTCAGCGAAGCTGTCAGCGCAGGTCTTCATTTGCCGTGAAAGTGTTGCATTCTTAAAAGGAAGGTAGGAGAGAATCGCATTTTAAGCTTTAAAAAAAAATTAGGCCAACAGGCAAGCAAAAGAGTTGGTTAAATAAAAGAACTAGTTTAAAAGGTTATCAACAGCTCTGAGCATTGTGGCTCAGTTGGTGGGGCGTCATCCCGCAAAGCCAAGGGTTGCGGGTTTGACTCCCAGTCAGGGCGCCTTACTGGGCTGTGGGTGTGGTCGCTGGCGAAGGTGCAGATGAGAGGCAATGGATTGATGTTTCCCTCTCGTGTCCGTGTTTCTCTTGCTTTCTTTCTCCCTCCTTTCCCGTCCCTCTAAAAATAAATAAAAAATAAATAAA
The DNA here is from genome assembly GCA_004024845.1 of Tonatia bakeri. NCBI lineage: Eukaryota > Metazoa > Chordata > Mammalia > Chiroptera > Phyllostomidae > Tonatia > Tonatia bakeri. The sequence continues at coordinate 9,698 of PVIA01001550.1, read as the reverse complement.
ATCTTTAAAAAATATTAAAAGGCAAGACTCACCTGAAACTTCTATAATATTTTATGTCAACTGTAATTAAAAAACAGAACAAAACAAAACAAAAATCCTACTATAAAAATAAAAAGGCCAGAAACAGGGAGAGGGAAGCTCAAGCTCTCTCCTCCTCTCTGAGTCTTAGTTTCTCATCTGTTCAATGGGGACAATGGTCCTTACTTCATACAGATTTTGTGAAGATTAAATCAGATGATAATTCATATAATATACTTATACAAACCCACCCTGGCACAAACCTAGCACTCAGTAAATGTTAATTATCATTGTCTCCATTGCTAGCAATTCGTGTGTCATTAGCAGGGCTATTTACACCACATGTTTTGATTTCTTATAGCTATGTCACTAATAGCTATAATTATCCCTTTTTATTATATATTCAAAATGTAATGGTTTTTTAAAATCCTCTTTCAAATATAGTAAATTATGGTGAAGAACACAGCAGCAACACGTAAGAAAAGTTAAGTGCAGTAGAAAACAATAAATAAATCTAGCTCGCCAGTTTTGGATATTCTTTCAGAGCAAAGAGAGATACTTTCACAGTACAAAACCTCAACAAATAATCACAAAATTATAAAACGGTAAACAAAAATCTGTCTTATCTACTGTTTTGGTATGTCGGGGGAATGACCTTCAAAAACGAGTTTCAGGAAACTGGAAGGAAGGCCTGTACTCTGTGCAGACCTTGAACTCCTTTGTCTGGCCTGGCCCTGGGCTTTGGGAGGGAGCAAGTGTTGCAGCTCAGAGAGGTAACGTGTGTACACTGACTGCTGTCCCCTACTGCCAGTGGGCTGGCCAGCAGCTAAGTAACCACAGCTGGACTGAAAAAACCCTCTGAAGTGGTTAGATACACTGTGCAAACCATGTATTCCAGGGTTGGGTAATTCAGTTGCAAAGGTAGATAGCTGCAGTATAATAATGTTTAAAAGTTTTTAGAGGGCCGGAACCATCAAGGGGTATAAGTGCACGGCATATATTTACATCATTTAGTCTGTACGGGAATCCCATGAGGCAGATACTGTTATTGTCCGCACTCTAAGTAGAGCAAACTGAAGTTCTAAAAGTGACTTTGCTAAGTAAGTGGCAGAGTGGCGTTCAAACTTCAAACTCCTCTGACTCATTTTTGTGTCCTTCCAAGGTCATGCTCCGTCCCTAAAGAGGACAGAGTTGCCAACAGCATCATCAGTTTAACTCTTGGCAAGTCTACCCTAATCGCATGTTACACCATCTTTCCCTCACTTCTGAACTGAAAAGCAACTTGCAAGCAAATACACTAGAAACAGAATATAAACCAGACGGGGAAGGTGAGAGGGGTGAAGGCTTTGTGGGAACAATGCTATACAAGGATCAATAAGCCCCTGGACAAGTGTGGAGGACCATCGTGGCCTGCTGGGCTTGGTGACCAGACTGGGCAGCTCAATAAGCCCTGCCAGGGAGAATGAGCTGGGAGAAACCTGGGTCGGCCAGCTCTGGAAGTGCCCCCTAAAGCTTGACCCTGGAGGCCCTGGAGGGTGAAGGGATACCTTTTGGGATCCTGCCATCCACAGATGACATTTTTTGTAATTTTTCCAAAGGCACAGGTTCAAGTGAACTTACCAGAAAGGGGTCAGATGCAGTCTTCTGGATGGGGGCTTGAGGCAGGAAAGGCCCAATAGGGGTATTTCAGAGTCTGAGATGTGAAACCCTCCCTTACACATACACTTGCATAAATTGAATTAAGTATGTGGAGAAGGTAATTCTTGCCTGGTAAGACTTCAGAATGAATGGGTCGCGTGGGAGGCTTATCGGGTGGAAGGAATAACAAGAATAACAGCCCAGAGCATGAATAAGTTGGCTACGGTATGTTAGAGATGAATGAATGAAAGACAGTGATTTGCTGATGAGTAACCAAAAGTTAAATGTCAGTGATGAGAAGGTCAGGATAGGAACTTCCACCTTCCAACATGCAATCCATGGCTGTTCACCTTCCCACGTTTATTCTCTTGTGAAAACACAGACGGTACAAAGTTATGGAGTCGTAGCATCCAAAAAGAAGTTAGGCCTCTCATCCTGGCCTGCCTCTCATCCAGTTTAACATTGTGTTCTGCAGTTATCCTGCCTCCTCAGCTGAAACAATTCCTGTGCTGGGAAATTCTCAGGACCTTTGGAGACAGCCAAGTTCCTGGCTGGACACAAAGTTCTTCACGTGCAACTGAAATTCATCTCCATGTGTCTGACTCTCTCTCTCTCTCTTTAAAAAATTTTTTAAAATTTATTTTTATAGAGGGGAGTAGTAAGAAAGAGAGGGAGAGAAACATTGATTGGTTGCCTCTTGTACATGCCCTGACCTGGGACCAAACAGGTGACCGAGACATGCACCCTGCCCAGGAATTGAACTTGCAACCTTTCAGTTTTCCAGATGACGCCCAAACAACTGAGCCACGCCAATCAAGGCATATCTGGCTGTCTTGCCCTTGAACTCTACCTGCACATAATCAGTTACTTCCTTTACTAAACGGATTCCCAAACTCTCAAACATTGAACATGAATGGAGGACCGAGTGTGTACCAGGCACAGAAGGTGGTGTCCTGTCCTCCCGCATCCCTTTGTTCACGTTTTTTAACCTTGTTCACATTCTTTTAACCTTCATTGTTCTCCCCTCTTCTAAGTTCTCACAGGCCATTTTTTAAGAAGACGTATTTATTTAGATCTACAGAGAAAATAGTCATGTCTTAAGGAATGTAAACTAGTTTTAATATTTAGACTAATTGTTCTCACATGAATTAACATAACTAGTAAGGTACACCTGTTGCAAAATATCATTAAAAGGACTCCTACTGCATGTGAATGACTATCACAGTCATTGTTGGTCTGGATTATCATTTTAAACGGGAACGATGTGAAAAATATGCATACACTCTTTCCCCAATCCCACACAAGCAACCTTCAGACAATATTTGTTGTTATCTTGACCATTCTTAATACTTATGGAGTCAACAACGCCAACTCGATTAATTGGGAACTGCAATCATTTCTTTCCAATGAGGAAGTTGAAGCCATAGGAGATACGAACTCAGCCCCAGATCGCATGGCTGGTAGATGGCGGAGCCAGGCTTCAGGTCAGATATTCTGCTCTGAGGAATTCAAACAAATGGAAAAGCTATTGTTTCTCGGCCCCACCAGGGTTACCTGCATGTCTTAGTAGGAGCCCATCTGTGAATGTAAAGGTGGTCACACCTGGAGATGGGGTTCCGCTCCATAACTGCAATAGTTCCAAACCCACCTGAAGTCAAGTCTGATTCTTTCTCTAGGTGATTTCCCTGAAATATATATATTTTTAGAATTAGGTCCCTTACACCTGGAACATACTTGGCATTTGTAGTCCTTGATACATACTTATTGAATGATTCAATTAGTGGTCCCCGGCCCCACCTGTTTTCTGGCTCCAGGCAAGATCAGACACTTTGTGAGACCTTCAGTAGGGCGGGGGCCGGTGTGGGAAGAAGGTAAAAAGGGAAGTGGTATCACTGTGCCCCTGAGCCCCTCTTCTTGGGGGTCTGCACATCTGACCTCTCCTGCCAGGCTCTGGGCACCCAGATGTCCTCTTTCTAATTTTCTTTCCAAGAGGGAACTGGGCCTCTCTTTTTTATCTACTGCTTTCGATGAGGACCCCAAAGACAAGTGACCCAGTTCGTCAATGATCTACACCATGGCTCTCTCCCAGAGGAGCTTCGTCACGTGGAAACTGCCAAGTCCCGTAGCAGCTGGAACTCCTGCCCTCCTGTCCCGCCTCAGTGTTGACTCTGAATACCCCAGGCTGACTCTGGCTGCCTTTCCTTGGCCCTTCTCCCTTCCTTCTCTCCTCCCAGTTGTAGAGGTCCCTCAGCCCATAGCTATCCTTCCCAGGGACCTTCTTATCCTTCCCTCCATCTGACATCCATTGGTCTCTCCTGGTGCATTGGAGCATCTAAAACCCAATCAGCTAGGGAATTCCACTTTCTTCTCACATTGTTTCTGTGTCTCATTCATATCCAGGGATGTGGCTAAGCAACCAGCTGACTGTCCCTGCAGTCAGGGAAGATGGTTGAGAATACACGAAAGGCCTGATCATAGGGGAAGAACGCTCAGTGTTGCTCAGCTTTGGCCAAGCCAATGTAACTTATTCCACTAGAGCAGTGGTTTACAAACTTCACCATTCATGCGAATCACCCAGAAAGCTTGTTCAAACAAGGATTGTTGGACCTCACTGCCAGCATTTCTGATTCTGTAGGTGGTGGGTGGGGCAAGGATTTGCATTTCTAACAAGTTCCCAGCTGATTCTGAGACTGTTGCTGGAGCAGGGAGACGTCGTGAGAACTGAAGCCCAGAGTGGCTTTAATGCACAAGAACGCATTGGATTGGGGGAGAAAAGTTAATGCTACTAATTTTTTAGTTTCAGGTTGTTTAAGGCAGGTCTCAGTGGGAAGAAACCCAGAGTCAAATGTTTCATTTATCTGTACAAATCTGTATGAATGACAATTGTTGAGTGAGTGTGTCAAAGGTCAAATTGACAGAGAATGCCATGGAGTGATTAAAAGTGTGAGAAAGGTCTCTGCAGTAGCCCCCTGAGGAAGTCATACCAAGTCAGCCATACACTGGGATGAGTGCCCATCACCTGGGTCATGTAGGAATTTTGGCTTTGCATATTTCTGTACATCATTCATAACTAAATCGGGGCCAATTTAGAATGAAACAACCATTTACTCAGGCTGAGAGATTCACACAGCAGCTTCCAGAAATGAGTCAATGGTGAGTCAATTAAGCTCAGATTTAACCTCATCTTAAACCAAGGCCACGAGAGAAATCTGCCTGCACTCATGAACCTCATTTGCCCCTCTTTGGACTGCCATTTCATCTGCGCACAGCTCCACTGCCTTCCTAGAAAAGGGGATGGGAGACATATTGGGTACTTGTGACAAGGGTTCTGGGCTGGCAAGGTAGAACAACAGGAGTCTTATTAATAGGCAGAAAGGGCCTAGGTCCTTGGGGAAAACTGAGAGGAGAACTTTGGAAACAATGGACAGTCCCGGTGCTTGCACGTCCAGATAAATAACTCTCAAGAAAAGACGAAAGTGAGAGTTACTGAACTCGGCTGTGGGAACACTGGGCCACAGCTCCAAGGGCCTGTGCCCCAGTTAATAAGAAGGGCTCTGGATACAGTGGGGAGATAGTTAGGATGTTCTTTAAGCACTTATGTGGAGAACCTGCCTTAAGCTTCTTGAGCCAAGGAAGAGATGTCAAAATTTGCAGAGCTGGAACTCTTTCCTTAAGAATTAAAAGGATGACCCGTAAGTTTGGTTTAAGGAAGAAGGGGAAATCCGAGAAACAGAGAGTGGGGAAGGGTAGTCAATAATCATGAGGACTCTTGGTTCCATAACTAGAGGTTGCTGGAGGTTTAATTAGGGGTGAAACAGGGAGTGAACTTGAACTTGGGACTTTCTTAACAAAACAGAAGTGGAGCCAAACAGTTTGATTGTCACCTGTATCTGATAACGTTCTGAACTGTGGGAAACAAAGTCCACTTTTCATTTTGGAACAATTTCAAACGTATGCAGAAGTTGCAGGAGTAGAACAAGGAACTTCTCAAAAGAAATTGTCTAGAGTCAACATTTTGTTCACTGGCTTTGTCATTTCTTATCAGTCTACCTATCTAATTACACACACCTCTCCCAAACACACATTGTACTCATATGTAATTTTTTTCAAAACTCTTTGAGAGTTGATTGCAGATATTATACCCTTTCTCCCTAAGTAAATCCGAGGTTTTTATTTTTTTAAGAATGACATTCTCTTACATAACCAGAGAGAAATAAGCTAAATCGGGGAACTTAAAACTGTGTTTCTATAATATTAACATAATCTAAACTCTGATCCCTATTCACATTTCATCCAGTTGTCCCAATAGTGTCCTTTATAGCTAATACTTTTTTTCTCTGGGTCAGGATCCCAAGATCACTCAGTTTCATTTAGGTTTCCCCCACCCAATCTTTTTATTGTCCTTTAATCTGACATAGTTTTTCAGTCTGTCCTTCCTTGCTTGACTTTGACAGCTATTTTGAACACTTTCTCCTATTTGCCTTGCTTTGGTGTTCCCTCATGATTCCAGGGAGGTAATACATTGGGGCAGGAACCTCGGGGAACTGGTGTGTCCTTTCAGTACATGGTAATAGGCAGTACCAATGTCAGTTTGCCCCAATGCTGGTGATGTCAAATTTGATCACGTGGTTAAACACTGTCTACCAGATTTCTCCACTCTAAAGTTACTATTTCCCCAAAGGCCTGATTTTAAACGGCACGACTTAAGCAGTAACATAGGTGAACAAAATCTGCTGAAGAGCCCCCTGTTGCTATGGATGAACTCTGTGCCTCTCCCTACTTAGACCTTTCCCAGAGCCTTAATGATTAGGGGGAGGTTTGTGCTAGACGGCACCTTGGATTTCACCTGGCTCCCCATTTTCCAGGTGTGGATGTTTACTCCTGACGGGATGAGATGAGTTTTGTGCTGCCCACTGGTGTCCCTGAGCAGCAAAGGCTTTCCTGTTTCCTTCATCTCTCCAGTCTTCTGAGGGTGTTACATGTCCTTGAGTTGACTCAGAAATCTGGCGACTCTATAGATGGGTGATGTCCACGGGGTCCTGTCTTCAACAGGGCTGCTCAGGTCCTGTAGACCCATGCCTAGGGTTTCTTTTATGGAGTCATATGTGGTCTCTCTCTTCCCCTGCTGCCTTCTATTTTTCCTAGCATTACTGTCTTTTCCAGAGAACCCTGCTTTCTCAGAGTGAGACAACTTTAGTACCTTCTGACTCCGAGAAGTGGTAAGGCTCAGCTCGGTGCAGGAATTGCTTAAGTTTAGGAAATTCCTACTTAAGGATTTGGAGGCCAAATTCCTTCAATGAAACGGACGGTCTGCATATCTGCCTCTTCCTGTTCCTGTCCACAGCCTTCCTGAGGAGCCCTGGAGGAGGCAGGCAAGGGACTGATGATGGTGGCAAGAAATAGAATAGGCCAAGGGTAGGCCGGGAAAGCCGGGGTTCAGAGCGCAGGTGTAGGCTTCTGACCCACTGCGTTCCCACCCTCCACCGCTCACTTGACCTAGGCCTGGGGTAGTTCTTCATCTTCTCTAATTCTCAGTTGTCTCGTTCTTGAGATGGGGGTGGTATAAATGGTGCATAATTCATACTTTTGTTAAGACTGGGTGAGTATAGGTGTATAGGCGCTTAGTACAGTGTATGGCCCCACGTCGGCAAATGTAGGCTATTACATTGAGGTCATTTTACTTTTGTGGGGACAGGGGCAGGGGATGAGGAGGAACCAGGAATGGAAAACGACAAAGGGATTTTTCTCCCATCCTTGCTTCTTGGAACTCGGTGGACTACAGGGTTCGCAGCCCAGGCAGTGGCCTAGGCCGGCGGTCCCCGGCTGCTCACCTGCCCTTATGAGGTCACCCTTACTAAGAACACGAGGGGACCTGGCCCCTGCCCACTCCGAGCACCCAGGGTGCAGATTCAGGAGGCAACGACGCGGCCGCCCGGCAGCCCCTGGGAACCCAAAGGCAGATGCAGGCGACGGCGGGGGCAGGTCGTGCTCCCCGCGCGCGTCTCACTGGGCCGGACTCTCCTTCTGCCCTGAGTCACCTGCAACCCAAGCAGGACCAGGCTCTACCCTCAGAACCCGGTAGCCGGCCCATGCGCCCGCGCATGCGCCCCGGCCTCCTGCTGCTGTTTGGCCGTTTCCATGACTACGAATTGGCTCCGCCTGGGGTCCCGGAGCGAGAAAATGAAGCTCAAGAGCCTCCTGCTCCGTTATTATCCGCCAGGTACCGGCCGGACCCTTCCACCTCATGTGGGACCCTGGACTTCGGCGCTGGCCGGGTGCGCTGTGGAAGAGGGTGCGGGGGCCGAGGGAGCAGCGCGCCCGCAGATCGGGGGTCTCTGTGGGACGGGAAGCAGGGTGCTTCCCTACATGGTCTCCTCACTTGTTCAGATCCTTGACTCAAAACTTTAAAAATGACTCTCTTAGGAAGTCTTTAAACCTTTCCATTGCGGAGTTCGAGTGCTTTCTGTTTAGTTAGGAGTGTGGGATGCGGAGGGCGAGGCGGGGGTGGGCGATGCTCTGGGGTACTGGTTTCTGCGAGGGGAGACACGCACAAGGGCCACGCTGGCTTTTCTTTGATAAAAGTCGAGGTGCGTTGACCATGAAAAGAAAAATGCACGCTCAACGGAGCATTACGTTAGTGACCGTTTTCCAAACTGCCGTATCAGTCCGTGGACACTGTTGTAGAGTGGGGCATTCAAGAAGGTCTCAGGCTTTGCTTCCAATGAGCTGCGGAAATGGCGAAGGAAGCCCCTAGAATGCTATAGTTTCAGTAGCATGAACTAGTCCAGGTCTCTTGTTTCATAGGTGAGGATATGGTCTCCTTTACAGAATATTTGAAGTCCACTGGTCACCCAGCTTGTTGGGGATAGAAATAGGAGCAGAACTCTTGGCTTCTAATTCAGAAATCACCTTGGGAAAAACAGAAACTAAAGTAAAAAGTCTGGAAAACTTACCACAGGCAGTAGATGACCCCATGTACACACCCAGTGAAAAGCTCAGGTCTCCTGACAAGAATGTTCCTGGCCGGTGACTTTCTTCGATGTCAAGTGAACATTTGTAGGAAACACATTCATTTTCTTCCTTTTAGAATTCCAATTAAAATAACACAATAAGGCCCTAGATATGAAGGTAGTCTATAGAAAATTGTAAATTAAAATGAACATCCTGTTCTCTTTAAGCATTCCACAACCTGTCTTGGGCTTTGCTTTCGGGTAGTCTGGTGCTAGTTCCCATAAATAGAATGAAAAATGAATGTCTTGCGTTCATTCCTTTGCTGTGGAGTGTAGGTCAAGGATCTGAGCTCTGGGACCATAACTGCTCTCACCATGTCAAAATCTAGCAACTCGGGCAATTTGTTTGGACCTGTTGAATGGCCAGGCGGATGGTGACACTGACACCATCTTCCAGGTCTTCTGACCCTTTCTGGTTACTCTGCCACTTGCCTCGCTCCCTTCAGAGTAAACCTCCTGGAAAGCGTGTTGCTTCCAGTTTCTCTTCTCCTTTGTGCCTTGAACATTATTTTATCACGTTTTCACCCTCATTGCCCCACTGAAACTGCCCTTTTCAAGATCCCCAATCATCCCCAAACGGCTGAATCCCCTGACAGCATCACAGTCCTCACCTTTTTGTACCCGGCAGCAGCACTCCACCCATTTGTCCTTTCTGCCCTGCTTTGGCATCCAGGCCACCTGTCTTATCTTCTGCTCCATTGTCACTCCTCGGTCCCTCGTGTTGACATCTCTGTCATTTTGTTTGGATCTTAATGTTGGAGTGTCCCAGAGCTCTGTCCTTGGATTTCTCTATACTCACTAGCTAGGTGATCTCATCTATTCTCAAGGCTTCAGCACCCCCCTGGGCAGTCCTGAGTGCCTAGCTGCCTGCCTGCCTGACCTCATTCGATGTCCACTTACCTGGGCCTCCTGCAGTCTTCCTTACCTAGGTTGATGGTAGCTCCATTTCTCTCTCTTTTTTTTTTTTATTTAAATGAATGTTCAAGTACAGTTTTCACCCCCTTACTCCCATTCAAGTCCTCCCATCCCCCC